>WOGN01004376.1:0-14166 GCA_015342105.1 Leptinotarsa texana
TTTACTTCCTTCCTTTCTTTGGAAGATTCCCTCATCCTTCTTTTTTGTATAAAGATGGAGTAGTAGAAAGCCAAAAACTTTCTTTTGAATATGTTTGTTTGAAAATAATGAAATGAATGAAACACCCTATATATTTTTTCCGAAAGTTGAGATTTCCGAAATTATCATAGTGATGTTGACTAACTATTCCTAAAAAATCCACTTAATTGCTGTAAACATGCGGGTAGTGAATTAAAAAAATATTGTCTGCAAAATAGGTTCTTCTGGAATAACTTGGCAATGTCCCAATGGAAATTCGAAAACAAAAATTTATCAGAGAGCTAAAAAGATATGGAATCGAATGATGTATCCATATACTGGGTGTTCCATCAAAAAAAAAATAACTTTAGTTGACGACGCTCGGCTGTATCAACCAGTATGCGGGAAAATAATTTTCAAAGAGAGTATTTATTGACTGCGAAAAAAAAATTGAGCAAATCAAAAAATTGTTTTTCCTGATAGCAATGGCCACTGTTGACTCACCTTGTATAAACAAGATTGTCGAACGTAACAACCATAAACTTAAATTCAAATGAAACTATAAAATGGGAAATTGTTACTCTGATAACTGGAAAATTCGAAATCTCTGAAAACTGCACAGATATTTACTTTTTTCCAGACATTCTAGACTTCAGGTTAGCAAGTAGAACGGTGAATATCTTTACTTTATGAAAAAAATTAATTATGAATGTTTGCCACACCCATAAGGGTGTACAACGAGGAGACTATCAAAGCCTAATGGTGAAAGTATGCTATTCAGAAATAAATTTAACAAACTTCCTGAGGAAAATTTTAGCTTATTTCAAAGACTTTCAAGAAGTCTGAGTCAGCCAACTCGATATATTTAAAATATTTGTGGCAACATTGACAAAATTAATAATTTTTTTATCAGTTCTATCAAATTTAGATCAACAATATATATGCTAATATCTAACTAAATCTTTTACTTTGGTGCCTGATTTGCCCTTTCCTTTCAATCTTTCCAAAAACTCTGCAGTTTTTGGAGTGTTTTGCGTTTTAGTGTACCCTTTCATGACATCCATTCCTTATACTGGTTTGTAAAAGCTCTTTGATGGATGTTGATCACATTCTCTTAGACTTGACAGATTATTTCCTTACTCGTTTCCTGATCTTGAGCAAGAAAGCGGTACATGTGCCAGTTGGAATGACTAGCTCTTGATTTGCGGAGGCAAGGGCGCAGGTCGGTTCTTGAATTTTTTTATAGAAATTCATTTTATAAGTGCTGAAAAGGGTTGCCAAATTGAAAGTTCTTATTTGGACCCCATCTACAGAAGTTTCTAGAAATATTCTATCCTTTTTCAACACTTGTTACTGTGGACCAACTTAGTTACACTGGGATAGAAAACACTTTGATCATACCAACAAAACATGGAATACATTTTATTCAAGAGTCTTTAATGAGGTTTCGCATCCCCAACCTTGAAATGAATGAATTAACAAAAATACTGAATCAATATTCATTATAAATGGTCACTGTATAATGTTCTGAAATTTTCTACTGTTTTCAATAATGGCCTTGATAGGAGTGATAACAATATACAGTGTTCTACCCTGGGGTTTAATGCACTGAACCTCACAACTTCTGATCGAAATTCTACCTCCAGAAACCACGAAGGAAACTCAAAAAGCTGTTGATTTATCCCTCAAATAAACTCCTCTGATTCTTGAGATCTGGTACTCCGGCAGTCTCGAGCAGTTGCGATCTCGTCTAAGAAGATCTACTTGTTGTGTCCAGTTTATTCAATTCAAATCAATCTCTTTGTCTCTTTGTTTCATAATCTGTTGCTGAGCTCTCTGTCCTCTAGAAGGAAATTATCCCTTGATTAGCTCCGCGATCATTTTGAATCTATTGCTTTTAAGATAATAACTTTGGCTTTCGCGTCCAAAGTCACGATTAAGAAAAACAAATTGCGGGTTGGTAAGCCGTGGTCGAAAGAAACTTGTAGTATCAAACGTTTTGTCTGCTACCGAGGCAGACATCTTCACTGTTGTAGTCGTCGATTGCGAAGAAGAATGTAGCATCCCGAAGTGACAGTCGTTCGTTGCTGAAACTACGTTCGTCCTCTCATAAGGCATCATCAACTTTTTGATGGTTAGGAGGTTAGGATCTGATATTTAAAAGTAAAGTCCCTTTTCTACAAGATTTGACTGGAGTAGTTTGCAGTTTTGATGTGTCAGAAGGTATGGAAACGTTTGTTTTTTCCATAAAATAGAGTGAGATGACTTCAAAAACACAATTCAGTTTTTGGTTATGTCGGCCGCAAGTCTGCTGTAGTTTGTAGTATGTCATTTGAAAATTACAGTTGTCAATAACCACGGTTCACCGTTCATAGATAAGTTCACATTGAGTTATTAACCAGCGACCACTAAACTTGTTTACATCTATACGTTACTCAAGGTTATAATTCGGTCAAAACATTGTTGAACAAAACAACTTTCATGATACCCCTGTCTTATCAAAATTGTGAGAAAAAACAAATCGTAGCGTGAGATTGTACACTTTCCAAGATTGGTCTGGCATTACAGAAACTGATCTCGAGAAGATCGCTAGGTTCGCTAGTCTCAAAGGCAATTCCTCTTTTCTATCTATGAAACATTCTAGACGTCTGCATTAAATTATATTATCCAAGTTTTTACTGATATATATGAAAAATTAAAAAACGTGATAAAATATTTCGACAGAAAAAAGGACATGGCCAGTGGGTCCATTGGATGGAAGACCTATTCAAATTCAGTATTTGAGGTTTTCAAATTACTTCTATAGAACTTTTCAACTCGAAACAACTAACTAGTAATAGATATTGGAATTTGTTATTAACAATTTGTAAGTATTTAGAGTTTGGTTAAGGAAATTAACAGTCGTGTGTACATCATCAGTTCGGACTTCCATTGTCTAATCTAATATAAATTGATTTGAAAACCCTTCGGGTGATAACTGGAAAGACGATTGTGGATACTAACAATTGAAACGTCGTGGCATAACTTGGTTTGAAACCTCTTTAATTTTTTTAATTTGTTTTTCATTTTTGCTAATAATAATTTTCAATCTTTATTTTTCAGCTTTTATTAATATATTGATTTTATTTTTGTGGTTATAGCTTGTATATTAATTTTTTGTAAATTCATTTTTGGTTTAATAAAATTGTTATTTTCGGTTAATCTTATTAATTTTGTAATTGTTTTTTTCAGGGTTTTCAAATCAATTTATATTGGATTAGACAATGTTAGTCCGAACTGATGAAATACATCCGTCAAGTTCATTATACAGTACTTATGTATACCGAATTATCATCAGCTCTCAACGATATATTTGTATAAAATCATGACTGAAATATTCATTCAGAAAAGTTTATTGTGAGATTTCTACTGAACATCTCTATTATAGTCAGTAAAGACGCACTTGAAGAAGCTATTGTATAGCAAAACACGTGTCGCGATTTTGTAAAAGTGTTCAGGGAAAACAATGAAACGTTTCTTGAATACATGATGGATTTTCATCAAGTATCGGCTGATTTTATCACGTCTCTCAATAAACGAAACTTCTCTTCAACAGTACGTTGAATGTAAAATGATTTCCTAGGTCTTTTATTATTTAACAAGCAACTATCAGTTCAGAGTAATTTAAAAATACTATAAAAGTTCCAGGTAAAAATAACGCAGACTGACTTTACAACGAATTCGAATATAATTCTTGTTGAAACATCAAATCCATGAAAATCCATTGCAAAATTTTGGAATTAAATTCAGTGCTAGCAATATTCGAATAATTCTCATGCTTATTGAAATATTTCTTTGTATGAAGTAATTTCTTCGAACGCAATGAAGCAAATAGATTATGGTGGCTTTCAGAAGTTTGTTCAGAATGTCTAACAAAGGAATGAGCAATGATTATTTATTATACAACGGAAAAAAGTATTGGATTTTAGCTAAAGGTTGTGTTGTTTCCCGATGTGAAGCGGAAAAAACGACGATTTAATATTGAAAAATTCAATTAAATTTTTATTTATACTTTCATATCAAGACAGTCGAAAATATATATAAAACTAATTCTATACTTAGACGATGATTCAATTGGTGGTAATATAGATTCTGTTCTCCAGGAATTTCAAAAAATAATTTATCTGTCTAATGACGTGGGTCTTGAATTGAATTTTGACCAATGTGGAATTTTCACAGTGATTTCTTCACAAATCAAAATTGTTCCCAAAATACACTGTTCTTTATTGGGAGCTCCTTTCTCTGTAGTGTCTTCATCACGTTGCCTCACACAGAAAACGGAGTCTCTAATTCTACTATCATCTCGTCTCAATAGCCTTCTCATATAGCATATTTTCTATTGAAATACTGTTTGGTAATACCCAAATTATTGTATACCCTAAGATGCAGTCCAACTTCGATATGTCAAAAGGAGTTACAAGAATTCGATTCCACCTTATGCCAATCTTTACAAAAATTTACCAGTGATAAATTCGAAGATTTTACTTGAATTCAATCTACTCTCACAGTTAACTTTGATGATTTAGCTATTCGATTAGTATCATCTCTCTTACTGCAAGCATTTCTTTTCTCTTGTAACAGTTCTCGTCATTTGATCAACTCCATTCTCTCCAAATCTTTGTCTGCAATTTCTGATGCGTATTACTTGAATGATGAAAATAAATCGTTATCTCAAACGAAAAATTTTCTGAAAAGCAGCATCATATTTTCATAATACCGAATACATTGAATATAACGAATCAAATCATGAATCACTACTGGTCTGATTACCTCGATATGGCAAAAGGATCACCTGAAAAAAAACTATTTAGATATACCCCAGAAAGGAAAAATGAATATGAATCATATAGAAATCGATCATAAAGGTAGTGAAGAATAAATACTATGATATTACAGTTCAAAAATAACACTCAGTACATACAATTAATTCATCATGTAATGAACTTGATTGAAAAACACTATAATCATCAAATTCAGTGCACTAATAAACCGATGAAAAGGCTGAGGACAAAGTCCTATGTAAGCCTAAAAACGAAGGATATCATCAAGTCAATAAAATGCATGCAAGAAGAAAAGAAAAATAATTAATATATGCATATAGGCGATCAAGCAAATGATCAAATATCTATTTTGTTTTTGAAACTGTTCACTGAGTCGGAATTCATAACATCGTTGGGTAAGTTATTCCATGTTTCGAAAATACGATTCACCAAAAAATATGGTCTCTGTCTCGGCCTATGTTCGGACCAAGTTAAGTCAGTATTAATAGGCACTCCCAAGTCTACATGTGAGGACACTGTACGTAACGATTGACCGCTTATTGTGTAGGTATGTAGTGGATTGTTCTTTCCATGATGACGTACGACCCATTTGTCAACGTTAAGAGGTAGAAGCCAATCCTCGCACCACTGACTAATCGAGTTAAGGTCTTCTTGAAGGGAATTATGCTCAACTGAGGCTTTTCCATACAGTTTGGTATCATCGGCATAAAACGACTTGCTGGACTTTATATGAAGAGCAAAATCACTTGCATAAACAACGAAGCTGTCGTAAGCTCTCGTCCAATCGTTCATGCACTGTAGTAAATTGGTAGTGGTTGATCTACCTTTGACGAAACCATGTTGTTCTGGTGATATGATTTCGTTTTTTGTTAAAAATTCTGACATATCTTCTACGATGATGGATTTCATTACTTTGGAAGGTACGGATAAAAGACTAATGGTCCTGTAGTTAATTGCATTCAGTTTATAGCCTTTTTTGAAAATAGCGGTGACAGATGCCTCCTTCCAAGTCCGTGGGATACGTGATTTTGCGAAAGAGACTGACAATTGACAAAGGAGAGCAGAGAGTTTCGGCAACATTTTTGAGAAAAAAGGAGCTCATTCCAACTAAACTAGGAGATGAATTCGATTTAATGTTCAATAAATGATTTTTAATTTTTTCCAAAGTAAATGTCACATTAGTCAGATTATCACGTAGTCGTCAAGGAGCTTGTGAAAGAATCGGTCAAAATTTCTGCTGATTCGATGTCTGTAGAACACAAGGAACCGTCAGGTTTTCGTAGGAGCGGAATGCTTACTTGGTGTTCAGGTTAGATCGTATGAACTTGAACAGTTTTTTATTGTTTTCAAAGTCTTCAATAGATTCTTCGAACTCACGACTTGAAGATCGTATTTTTCATACCAAGTATTTTGAGAAATTTCGATGAGCTTGGTGATCTTCTGTGGCTTTTGATCTTTTGTATCTTTTCATTCCATACAGTGATGTATGAATGACATTATTTTGGCATTGATCCATGGTTTGAAAAGATTTTTCCGACATATTTTGTTGCGGGAGTTCTTGTCAGCAGAGGCAGTTATGGTTAAGTAGAATTCTTCCCAGAGAATATCAACGTCATAACGTGCGTTGAACAGTTGTGTCCAATCGATGATAGAAAGTTCCTCGATTAAGTGATCAAAGTCGATTATTTTGAAAACTTCGCTTTCGTAGTTGTTTGGCATATGAATGTTTGAGCTGAACAGTTGCGTAGATTACTGCAAGGTCCGATAATCCAATAGGTGGTTGGATTTCATGATCTGTGATGATGTTTTCTTCGTTGGTAAAAAGGAGGTCAAGAACAGATGGCTCGTTATTGATTCGGAATCTAGTTGGTTCAGTGATGAGTTGAAAAAGGTTTCAATCGACAATGAAATGCATGAAATTTCTCGTGGCGCTATTTGTGTCAGGTATATTATTGATGGGTCAAGTGATATTGGGGTAGTTAAAGTCACCAGTAATGATGAGGTTGTCAAGAGTAGATAGTTGATTTAAGTAATTGATCAATTGGACACTGGCTTCATGGAATACATCATTAGGTCTGTAGATACATACAATATTCATGCTGACAGTTTCCTTGTTGAGGCTGACATGTGAGGCCTCCACGCCTTCGGACCACAGCACTATCTTGTTTAACTACAAAATTGGTCATGATATCATTGCATAAATATATACATACTCCACCAGTTACCCGATTCAGTCTGTCCGCTCTGTAAATACTGTAGCCTCTTATGTTAACTAATGAATCTGGGTCGGTTGGTTCAAGCCATGTTTCGGTTAGAAGTATTATGTTAGGTTTGAGATCAACTATGTCACATACGAGTTCGTTAAATTCAGCAGATAATGAGTCTAAGTTAGTGTAAATAACTTTTCATATTCGGTGCTCCAATCTCCAATCTCGTGAAGCTGAAGCTTTTGCAATAAGCAGGGAACTCACTTAGATTGTAAGTGAGCCATCAAAGATTTCTGATCATGATGGAGAATATACTAGTCTTCTGAATCTATACCTAACAACCAATCCAGAAATTTACATAGTCACCGTAAGGTCTACTTCGGGATCTTCTGACCACAAACTACTTTCAGTTTTGAGTGAATTACTGATAAATATTAAGGAACAATTTAAGCCGCGCAAAGTTTGGCATTACAAATAGCTGAATAGAAGGATCTTCAAGACCATTTCTGAAATTTCTCCTGGCTAGATATTTGTTTCAGCTCTGAAGATCTTGAAGTCACGGAAGTTATTCCATTATCCATATATGCATATATTTTTTTTAATGAAACATTCTCTAACGGCAAACCTTAACTGTCGCTTCCAAAAATCTTGCCTACTGGCAGTGGCGCAAAAATCCCAGTGCCAAAAACCAATCTAGGTTTGTTATTGCTTGCAACAGTACCAAACTCAAGATGAATGAGAGCAGAAAACCTCACAATCCGAGAATTACGGATGATTTGCTTGCCGCCATTCTCAACAGGTTCAGATTCTCCTGGTCTGTAGCTGAAGCTGGTAATCAGAACTTTACAGAATTCACAATTCCATCAACAACACAAGCATATAGTTGAAATGCAAAAACAGCCATAGAAAAAGCAAACCTACTATCTGAGCAATTTGCGTCCCACTCCACAGTCGATTTTCTGGAAAAGACACCACCCACTATTTCCACACTAGAATCCACATTTCTCACAGCGTCAAGCGAATTTTGGAACAGCTGAATATCAACAAGGCATGTGGTCCTGATGGAGTGTCCATCATCGTACTTGAAAAGTACGCAAATGAACTCGCCCCAGTATTTTGCAGACTTTTCAATCTTTCTTACAAAAAACTGTTATTTTCTTCTTGTTGGAAGATTGCTTCAACATTTCGAGTGATCAACAATATGGCTTTCGGAAACAAAGATCAATAGGCGACCTTCTATCTTATGTCAGCCATATTTGGAATAACGTGATCAAGAAACATGGAGAATCATGAGATGTTCCGCTTGATATTTCTATAACCATTGACCGTGTGTGGCATGAGGTTTTGCTGGCCAAACTTCGATGATATGACTTGTCGGATCTTTTTTGTATGGCTCTCCAGCTTTCTGAAAGTGGCAGTCGATAAATATCTCTCGAATAATTTCATCATCAACGCTGGTGCTCCCCAGGGATCCATATTGCCTCCAACCTTTTTTCTATTGTATATCAATGACGTATTGGAAATAATCTAATATATTGCTTTGCCCACTTGTGTACTCATTCCATTTGGATTCCAGGACATCGGCTAAGGAAGCACATCTTAACCGGCATCAGGAGGTTGTATATCTTAATAACGATCTAGGAGATGAGTGTCTCCGAATCCGATATAATAATTTCAGGTCAGATAATACGTCTTGGCACAATCATGTCTTTGGAATGGCTGCTTCTCAAATGCTTGGAACACTCTTCCGAACTGTACACACCTCAGCAACTATTGATGCTTTATAAAGTTCACATCAGACCTGCTTTGGATATTGTTCTCATGTCTGGGGCTTTGCCCCATGCATACCCGGAAGCTGATAAATTCCATCTTGAAAAGAGTCATCTGCCTGATTGGAGACGTTCAACCTTGATAGCCTTAAATATCGAAGACAGGTTAGAGATTTGTCTCTCTTCTGTAGATGCTTCCACGGAAAATTTTCAAGTGACTTGGCACATTTGATTCTATCAAGAATGGTACATATCAGAAATACGTGAAGTACTGTGGCTGCTCATCGTTGCTCAATACACCTCGAATTCCATTGTTTAAGAACACTTTTATCTGGAGAACTGCGTTTATCTGAAACAAACTTCCTGGGAACATTTTTCCAAATGTGTTCAATCTCCAGTAGCTGGATAGAAGTGGCCGATACTTGATGAAAATCCATATTAAAAAACTAATCAATACACTTTATTTGATGATGATATGATTTTCACCCTGTATAGTGAAAATCATACAATGAACTGTCTTGATTAGTTGTTCAATCTCCAGTGATTCAAATCTAATGTGAATCGTTACTTTCGCACAGGTACCGCCCTGACAGCGCCTGAAGGATTTTCCTGTAGTACCTACTCGTATTTTGTTTTTTTTTAATCTGCCAATAAGAACAAGGTGAAATAATAAAAAAGATTTTTGATCTGTTTTTTGTCATTTTTTATTTTAGAATTGCAACGTTTTTGAGTTGAAATACTCTGACTTTTACTTACTTTCCGCTCTGTCTACAAAAGATCACCGACCATAATAATTTGCGTATATCTCAATTATTTCATTATTTCAGGTTGGATTCTCGCGAATGATTTGTTTTTTGCTACACAGGCAAATTTTTGAATCTATTTGAGTTACTGTAAGGAATCGTCCTTCACTTATGTATGAACAAGGATATCCAGAATATTATCATTCAATTGATTTGATGCCTACCCAATTTGAATAACGTTATACCAAGTATATTGAATAATATTACTTGACCTGATGTAAGGAATCTCAACAACGAGAAAGCATACACCTCCCCTTCAATGGTTCATGCTAGTGAGCTATTTTCAGGTAAATTTCAATTTAATATCGTCTTGATAAAGAAAACGGTTGAATACCCTAACTGGCTAATGCAATGAAATATTAGAAGTCATAATTGAAATAAATGGAAAAAACACCGAATAAAACAAAAATCTATACACTCATTTATCTCTATTTCTTACTACTGGTGAGCCCTAGGAAGATGGAAGCTGGTATATAAGCGCTTCTTAGGTTTCAAATACGCACTTAGGAAGGATTTTCGAATATTCTAAGTGGGGCGCCTCCATGGGGGTAAAAAGGGCGCGTTTACATATGAATATTATTTTTTATTATTATTTCTCCGTCCCACTACGTTTTCGAAGTATGAAATTTTGTATGTACGTTTTATGTTATGAATGTGCAATAAGGAAGGATTTTTCAATATTCCAACTAGGGTGCTCCCTGGGGATAAAAGGAACGCTTACGCCCCCATCGGGGATGAAAGGGACTTTACTGCTATATTTCTTTGATTGACGACTTGGTTATTTTGTGGAAATTCATGTTCACTGAAGATACACTACAAAAACACACTTTTGTCTATTTTCCACGCTATTTCTTTATTGTGACTAGTTTCGGGTATTAGATTTGAAAATGGTGTAATTTCATTTCATTTCAACAACTTCTTCACCACAAACTACCTGATCATTTTCTCAAAAACTCTACGTAACAATAGTCGATGTTTCTGAAACCAGTTACACAAAATGGGCAGATTGAAATCACATTCAATCAGAAAATCAAGTATTCGTCTGTTCCTGATGGTATTTTCTCCAAACTCATGAATAATACTCATTTATTCCTTATATCTCCATTAACTCACATGATGAATATGATGAATATAAAAACTATCACAACAATAGAAAAAGTCAATCATCATCCCCATATATAAATCAAGTGAGCATGACAACATTGGAAACTAGGTATAGACTAATATGTATCATTAGTAAATTTGTTGAAATTTTTTAACGATCCACAAAAGGAGATTTATACATAGGTTGGGTTAGTTTAGGTCCAAAGTGAATGGGTCGACCGTCCAACGCAACCCACAAGAGTTTATTGTGACTCACACCTATTCACACTCGACTAAATACACCCAGCTTCCTAACGAAGCCGATTACTTTGTATGGTGAGTGGTATTTCAGGTTAGATGGTGAGAGTGCGGCTCTGCCGAATTCTAGAAACCTGATTCGGTTCCCAACGGGGCAAGCACAAAGTATGTGCTCTGCTGTTTCATATTTTTCCAAACAGAAGCTACACACACTATCTTTCGACATTCCCAGTCTCTGCACATGATGATTTATATGACAGTGGCCTGTAAGACATCGTAGTTCATCCCTACTGTAGTCCAACAACTGTTTGGTATCAAGCTCACTCATTGGAGTGAGTGAGTGCTGGTCTGATGAAGCTGCTTACAGCACCCTCCTATGCTAGGGAATCAGCAGCCTCATTGCCTTCCAGGCCAGTATGGCCAGACATCCAGATCACAGACAATCTGTTGAGTTTTTCTATCGAGGAGAATCGTTTTTGGCAATTTACTGCCAATTTAGTCGTTGCTTGGTAGGAACCAAGAGTTTCCAACGCCGCTTGACTGTCCGAGAATATTTTTATTGCCTTGTGTATGAGGTTGGATTCTTCCAATCTCTCTCCACACCATTCAATTGCGAAAATTTTCGCTTGAAATACAGTTGCATAGGTTTCTAGGCAGAGTGATATTTCTGTCCTGGGTCTGCGACCGAAAACACCTGCATCAGAACTTATACATAGGTTAGGTTAGATTAGGTCTGAAGTGAGTGGAACTATTCGACACACACCGTAACCCGAAAGGGTTCATTGTGGCTCACACCTATTCACACTTGACCAAATAAACCCAGATTTCTAACGAAGCCGATTAGTTTGAGTAGTCTTTCAGGTCAGATGGTGAGAATACGGCTCTGTCGAACTCTAAAAACCTGATTCGGTTACCAGCGGGGCAGGCATATGCGCTGCTGTTTCATCATTTTCCGAGCAGAGGCGACACCGACAGTCCGTGACTGGAGGCGACACACACTGTCTTTCGATAGTCTGTGTCTGCATATGATGATTCAAATGACAGTGACCTAAAAGAAAACCTGTTAGACATCGTAGTTTATTCCTACTATAGTCCAACAACTGTTTGGTATCAAGCTCCGAAAGATGAATAAACGCCTTATAGTGAGCTAGTCCTGGAAAATTCTGCCAGTAGACCATAAATCTTCTAATCCTAAATCTAATCCTAAAGCGATACCTATAACAGGTTCTGGTTTGATGAAGCTGCTTGCAGCACCCTCCTTCACAAGGGAGTTAGCAGCGTCATTGCCTTCCAGGCCAGTATGGCCTCCAGACCAGAGAGAATCTATGAAGTTTTCCTATCAAGGAGAGTCATTTTCGGCAATTTGCTACCAATCAAGACGTTGCTCTATGGGAGCCAAAAGCTTTCAAAGCCGCATGACTGTCCGAAAAAAATTTTATTGACTTTTGTATGAGGTTGGATTCTTCCAATCTCTCTGTGTACAATTCAATAGCGTGAATTTTCGCTTGAAATACAGTCACAAAGGTTCCTAGGCAGGTAGATATCTCTGTCCTGGGTCTGCGACTAAAAATAACTGATCCAGAACCGGAAGGTGTTTTTGATCCATCTGTGAACCAACAAAAATCTGCTCTTAATATTTCCTTCTACCGGAGAATTCAGTTCTCTCTACTCGGGAACATAACCGCAAGACGTTTTAGAAGAATTATTACTTATCAATTCGATTATATCTTTAAATTTTCTGTATGAAGATATGAATCAATTTCTGTGCATGTCACTGTGAACATTTCTCATATCAACGTACTGGTGTATCTGAAGCCTTGGCAAGTTCAAGACCCTGGTTTTCAGTTTATTTTTAAATGAATTTTCACTACTGATATTTTTCATACAATGTGGGACGACATTATATAATCGAGGAGCTAGGTATGAGTAAGATCTTTGAACGATGTTTTTTCATGAAGTCGGAATATATGAATTATTTTTCTGTCGAGTTTTATATTGATTGTTCTATTTTCCTTAATTCATGTCTATTAATATGTTGTCTTATTATAGTTTCGAGAAAGTAGAGTTGTATGATGTCTACAATTAATGTTTTTTTATTAATTGGTCGGTTAGTTCTTTTTTTGAGGTAGATCATTTTCAATACTGATTTTTGTGCTTGTTCTGGGTGTTTCAGAAAAGTTGTACTTGCTGCTCACCAAGCAGTTATTCCGTATGTGAGGTGGGTTTCGAACAATATATAGTATAGCAATCGCTTCTGGGCTTTTTATAGGTATAGTCTCACGTATTTTATTCTATATGTAACGAATTGTAGTCTACTGACTAAGTTATCAATATGTCAGTCCCATTTGAAATGAGGGTCAATACCAATCGTCAATACCAATGTATTTCAATTCATCTACTAATGAAATGGAAAGTTCAACGTCATCGTATTTTATTGATGTGATTTGAAATGTGGTAGATTCTTGGCGTACGAAGTGAGGGTATCATAAAATGTTTTGAATATATTTATACTCAATAATTTATTTTCGAACCATTTAATTATCGTTTTGAAATTTCTTTCTGCTTTCAGAGAATTACATGATTTCGATTAATAAGTAATTGCAGTGTCCTCAACGAAACTGATTATATTACATTCAGTGAGAAAATATCGTTCAGGTAGATGTTGAAAATTAGCGGTTCAAAAAGGGTTCCCTGAGGTACGCCGTACTCAACAGTGTGAAGGTCACTCTTCCCGTCTTTAATTTTGAGCGGTTTACCCTCCCGCAAGTTCATCATTTATATGAATTATCTTTAAACTGAATGTTTCTGTGAAAATTATCGATATAGACAAATAACCATTATTGTTATCCTTAACTCTATATCCACCAATATTTAATAGGGTGTACACAAACATTCACACTTCAATCAACAAAAGAAGAAAAACAAAGAAATTTCGTGACTATTTCATCCATAAACCT
This sequence comes from Leptinotarsa texana, assembly GCA_015342105.1. Classification (NCBI taxonomy): domain Eukaryota; kingdom Metazoa; phylum Arthropoda; class Insecta; order Coleoptera; family Chrysomelidae; genus Leptinotarsa; species Leptinotarsa texana. The sequence continues at coordinate 13,916 of WOGN01004376.1, forward strand.
ATTAGCGTTAAATGAAAGTCACACACAGAAATGCATTTTTCATGATGGTTCGAAATCATTCCATCTCCTGCTAGTCAGCATGAGAAATATTTCCAATCTCAATGAATTCAAAAAATCAACCAGAACATTTGTTATGTTCATTACCAAACTTCTCGATTTATTCAACTGAACAGAAACGATGTTCCGAATTTTCATCACTCTCAATATTCATCATTTTATTAACTTCGTTATTCGAAATGTTGGTATATATA
>WOGN01004377.1:0-14166 GCA_015342105.1 Leptinotarsa texana
GAAATGAATTGTTAAATGGTAAACAAATAATCAAACAAAAAGTTACATTGCAAATAAAATTTAGGGGTTGCGTGTTCCACCCCTTACAACCATGGGGTAAACCAAATAAATTAATGGCTAAGTGTCTTTTTGGTAGTACAAAATATCAGGTTAATTTCAATATTATAACTTTTTCAGTGCTTGTGAAAAAAACTGTTATACAAATTTTATGTACCCTCTTTAAGGGGCTGTATCTTAGCAAGGAATGCTCCAATGAAGTTTCTTTATATAAAAAATCCTCTCTTTTTTTGATGAGGAAGAACCTCCTAAAATGTTTTACACTTGTTCAGTTACTCCCTGTATATCTTGTCACAATCATATCGCTGGAATTGCAAAGGCTGCTTCTCAAAAACTTGGAACATTGTTGCGAACCAGAAAAATATACGAACCCCAGCATCTTTTAATGCTTTATAAAGCTCAAATCGGACCTTCTTTAGAGTATTGTTCACATGTATGGAGCTCCGCCCCTAAGCGTACCCTGAAGTTGCTGGATTCCATCCAAAAAAGAGCCATCCGCCTGATTGGAGACGAATCGCACCCTGAAGCTGCTGGAACATCCAAGGTTGGAGATGTGTCTCTCTTTTAAAGGTACTTCCACGGGAGGTGTTAAAATGACTCGACACATGTGACTTCACACAGGCACCGCTCTTAAAGCGCCTTAAAGATTTTCCTGTTGTGCTTGTGTTTTGTAATTAAAAAAAACAGTAATTTGAAGACTCTAAGTGATAGCCTAAGTGGCATTGATATTGGTTATGGAAGGCCTGACAGACAAGAATAAATTGATCCAATACTGAATACAAGAATACCCAGTATCAACGCCAAATATCTGCTCTGAACCCAGTAATGAAGACAAGAATACCCATCACCCAGCGTTAACGCCGAATATCTGCTCTGAAACAGCTACATGGGTACCAAAATCTGTTGAACATCACCAGATCGGGAAATAAGTCAACAAGGAACCAAAAGAATATATTATACTGGAAAAATATGCCCATGGGAACACAAAGAAAACTTGTATAGAAAGGCCCTTAGAGATGAGAACTGATGAACTTTTTCTACACAAGTATTTCAATTGGTGCTACATGGATTACTCATCTATTGACCTACCAATGATGTACTGATGTAAGAGAAATGAAAATGCAGCGCTAGATGTTCCAGGAATCAAACTAAAATATGCAATTGTATAGGATAACAATGTTGTAACATCAAAACGTTGGCTTGCATGCCGTAATTTAAAAGTAAATGAAAAAAAAATAATTAATAGACAAGTTAGTATACATACTCTAGTAAAAGAGTAGCGGTAGATTCAACCTGTAATAAAAGAAATTCAAAATAATTATGAATTTCAAATTTATTTCCGAATGAAAATAGATGGTAATGAAATAAATTTAATTAAATATAATAAATGAATATAATTTAATAAACGATTGAGGTTATATCTCATTCTAATCGATGATAATTAACTATGGAAAATTTATTATTCATTTCATGATTAGAGCATACATATGAATATCTATTTACTTTTTGCACTTTTAAATCCACTCTCCTCGAAGCATGTATCCATTTCTTACATCTAACCTCATTAATATGAGGTTTTATAAATGGTATAAAAAACACGTTTTCTTCCGGATATTGATTATCAGACGTACAATCTCAAAACAGCAATGCTTTGTTGACATTATACTAGCACAGATTTTTATTTTAAATAATGAATTGATATTACGTAAAAAACACTGTTTTACATGTGAATAATTGTTTGTCCCTACTACTAGTGCTGCCTCTCGTGACACGTTCGCTGTACTATTCTCAGTAAAAAGGCTCATTGACTGATTGTAATTGAATTATTCTTTGTAGATAACAAACATAATTAAAATCGACTATAGTGAAATTTCAAACCGGGGACAAGGTCAAGTTACTTTTCACAAAATATTTTCAATGGATTCAGAAACATCTGAATGTTTTCTATGTCGAAATGATGAGGTAAAAATCTCTTCTAGAATGTACCAACGTTATACTATTATTATACCTACTTGATGGTGATGGGTGTAATCAAAAGAGCAGTCGTTACATTATCCAGAAAGAAAGAGACTATAGTTGTGAGAAGGCATAACATATTTATCAATGGCCACAATCTCCCTTTCGCTTTCTGAAAAATAAGTTTCAAATTAATCGATTTTTTCAACAACCCACTTTATTTCCTTGGTCTAACCTTGTATGCAAAAACGGCAGCATAATCGAATATTCCAGTTTCACTGAATATCGATACTAGAACCATCATGGAAAACAGCAACGTCATGGTTTCGATGTCTATCCAAGATATTATCACATCCAATGTTGGTCTTTGATCATAGGATGCTAAGATTGCTACAGTTAGCGTACTAGCTAACAAGGAGGCAAGGGTTCTATGAATCAACTGGAATATATGAATGATGAAGTTATGTCGAATAAATTATTTCCAATCATTGATATTGATAATTATCAATGATAATTATTATACAATTCTCCCACTATAACTGTATTGAAGACACACTTCACTCATAATAAATACTAATCGATATTAACTATAATCAATGATCTACAAATCTGGTAACCGTGGGGGTTATTCCCAGTCTTATTATCTAGTGCTATAGAAAATGTTCGTCTCAATACTGACGAACAACTATATCATGTGGTGATGGGCAACAGAAACACCAAATGTATTCACTTCAACATTTTCTTCTTCTCCTCCTAGCAATGAGCCACAAGAAGGGGCATCCTTGAATGACTATCACTGTCACCAGGTTTGTCGACCTTCAATTCCCTAAAAAATGAAATCTATCGAACACAACCAGATTGATTAGATTCATTTTGAGCTTAATTTGACCTTCAATTCTCTAAAAAATGAAATCTATCGACACAACCATATTGATTAGATTCATTTTGAGCCAGAGGATCCAATTCTACTTACGTGGATAATGCTCGTACAATACTGACCTCAAATATTATAAGAACGTACAACATAATCAAAACCAAAGCTCCATAAATGATACCGTCATTGACATCAATCGGTTGTAGATTGTATCCCATAGAAACAGGAAAATTCGTATCCAGATTTGTCTTGAACTGGATTCTCAACATTTTGTAGGAGGCGTCGTCTACTTCGAATTCATTAAGGTCGAATAATTTCAAATGATCCACTTCTGGTACTTGACCGATCATCTTTTCTGGTACTATAGGAACTTTCCACGTCTCAGACACGTTCTGAAACAAATTTGAAATGTTCAAACTAAGCACTATTGAATAAAACTGATGGAAATAACAGAAATTAGGGATCTTATGCTAATGCTAATCAAGTTAGTACCATCATTTGGAATCAACTTTTATTTTTTTTGCGTCTTTCTTTTGCTTGGCTAAGTCTATCTTTCTGTTTATTTCCAAGAAATTCAATATATACTCCACCGATGACCTCTGAATCTACAGCTGGCTCAGTGTATTTAAAGCCAGGAAGTCTTTCAAGCACTGGTTGTTCTTTAATGCCGGCTTTCAGATTTCGGAGCCATTTTTTTCTATTATTGATTTACCAGTGAAGATAATCTCTGTTTCGGAATCTGGCTTATTTCTCCTCGCTGTGTGTTTCTCTTGTTCTCGGCAATGCGAACTTTCAATGGTCTCTTAGTTTCACCGATGTATGATTCTTCGCACTCGCAGGGTATTCGGTAAATGCAATTCTTGGACTCGCGGTCCGCGTTTGGTGGCCTGGTTTTCGTGAGGCTGCTACGGATAGTATTTCTGGATCTAAAGCAGATTCTGATGTTGTACTTGGACTTAATGATTCCTCTTTTGGTAGTTTGATGGTGGTTGGATTGATGATTTAGATACTGTCCCGTGTGAGTGGGTTCATTCATTGTGGTTTTCCTTCTCCATTGTGAAGGTGACGGAAGGTTTAACGCTGTTGATGTGCTTCAGGAAAGTGTCTAGTTCTGTATTCCCATGGTTCCATACTATAAAGGTGTCGTCAACGTATATAAACCATACTCGGGGCTTCTTGTGGGCTTATTCAATGGCCAGAGTTTCGAACCACTCCATATATAAGTTGGCTATGACTGATGAAAAGTGGCAGTCCCTCATCTCCCGTAATAAATTCGTCCTTCAGTTGGAAATAGCTGTTCGGTACACAGCATCCTAGTTCGTCCATAATTATTTCTATAGGTGAGTTCATTCTATCTTCCAGGTTCTTGTCTTCGGATAGCTTTCTCTGTAAGATTTGAAGTGCTTCATCGACAGGAACGTTGGTGTAAAGGCTTTCCACTTCCACTTCGATTGCGTCTAGTAATTCGACAAAATGCCTTGAATTCTTCACAAAAGATAATTTTTTTCTTGTAGTGGTTGTATATTCCAAACTGAAAATCAGGACATAAATGTTTAGTTCCATAATTACCGTATGGTGGTAAGAGTTCATCTGCTGCATTACCACACGTCATCAGACTAATGGTGTTGTGATAATTGGGGAATCAGGACTGAGCTGGTTCGAACCAAACTACGCGGTAGAAGTCTTAGACCGCAAAGAGTGGAGAATGGATAGTTATCGCGAGAACATGACTTGGCAGGATTACCTTGAATACAGACGAGTCGAAAAACGAGCAGGAAACGGAAGCTGGAATATTCTGGTCCTGGGAATACCGTGAGGAAACTGGTGGATAGGAATAGATTGACTGTAAACTGGATGCAAGGACACTGAGGTATCATTGGCAATGAAAAAGCTGACAAATGTGATAGATACGGATATTCAACTTCATATGTAGGCCGTGAAGCAACTGTGGGGGTACCATGATTATGGTATGAAACCGGATTGGTGAGTCCATAAGAAATATAAAGAATACTGGGCAATACACCCAGGAACAGACACATGGGAAAACATTAATAAAGAATCGAAGAACTATTTCAACAAAGCAGCGATCGGATTAGAAAGATTACGACTACTCATTGGAAACTGTTCTGTAAGAGGACATCCGAACAAAATGAGGCTGTACAATGGAGACCTTAACTGCAGGAAATGCAACAAAGAGGCAGAGACACCTCGTGATATTTAATGCGAAAGTGGGTCTTTGAATCACGAGAGGCAAACAATTTATAGACAACCTAAATTAGTTCCAGGTGAATATGACATACGTCCAGAATGAGACATGTACAGACTAGTAAAGGAAACAATATTGTTGGAATGAGTTTTATGAAAACTATGGAGGAACAAGTGTTTTTCGTAGACTTGAGAGCAATAGGTGAGTCAGGCAACTCCCTGGAAAGGGGAACGCTGGTAGTCTTTGTTGATTATAGCTTCTGACTATTTAGTGTCACGTTTTGGTGAAATTTGTTGCGTCATCAACCAAATGAATTTCATCATAATTATATATCAATTATATACGAAAGATTTTTCAGTAACATTACTGATATTATATTAATTATCTCCCATATGTTGCAAACGAGAAGCTTTTAAGTTTTAAAAATGCCCTGCTCCGTGTAAGTCATTTTTCTATAGTAATCCAATCTCTTACTATATTGATCAATTTAATCTTATGTCCTGGTATCTTTTCAGATATCTTCAAGTCTTCTAAAGGAGTGCCCCTTTTTGAAAAAGGTGATAAAAAAGCCATCGATAAATACAGACCAATAAGTATTATTTCAATATTCAGTAAAGTGGTTGAAATTGTAATCAAGATTCAGCTATTTGTTTGTAGGTAGTTGACAATATTTTGTGGTGTATTTCATCAGTTCGGACTTCCATTGTCTAAACTAATATAAAATGATTTGAAACCCTGAAAAACAATCACAAAATTAATAAGGTTGACCGGAAATAACAATTTTATTAAACAAAAACTGAATTTACAAAAAATCAACATACAAAGCTACAACCAAACAAATTAAATTAAAATATTAATAAAAGCTGAAAAAAAATAAAGATTAAAAAAATTATTAAAATTAATGAAAGAGGTTTCAAACCAAGTTATGTCACGACGTTTCGACGACGTATCCACAATCGTCTTCTGGTGATAACTGGTTTGGTTTGTTTGTTTGGTTGTAGCTTTGTATGTTAATTTTTTGTAAATTCAGTTTTTGTTTAATAAAATTGTTATTTTCAGTTAACCTTATTAATTTTGTAATTGTTTTTCAGGGTTTCAAATCATTTTATATTAGTTTAGACAATGGAAGTCCGAACTGATGAAATACAAGATTCAGCTATATGCCTACTTTGAGAATAATAAATTTTTTAGCAACTCACAATATGGTTCATCAGGGTATATGTACTGTAAACATGAGGAAGTTGATTATAGAACTTACAGGCATTGTACATGAAGGATCCCTGAAAAATGGAGGTTTCAAGTTTGTACATTGCCAGATTCCCTATTTAGTTTGTCATATAAATATGTTGGTGTCCTATATTTCAGTACTTTATGAGTCATATTCAATAGATGTAATTTTCTAATATCTAGCAATTTCAGTTTTCGCATGTTCCGATATTTAAGACTTACATGCTCATATTTGCGTATTCCGAAGGAAAGTCTAATACAAGAGTTCTTTTTTTTTAAGTTGACTACTGTCAACACTCAGAAGTGCGGGTCCATAAATATAGTCACAGTAAACCAGTTCCGATTATATGAGGGATTCGCAAACATAATTTTCAGAGCAGAACTCATAGATAAAGTTGTTTGACTGTATTATATGAACCTCGGCATATGTGCTGCAGAAACATTTATCAAGGAATCCAGATCCGAATTTAAAGCAGCGGTAACATCAGGTTTCGACGTCGTATCTGGCGTAATTGAGGAACTTGAGCAGAGCAATCACACTGCGTTGATGCTTTGTGACCTGTCGAAAGCGTTCGACTGCGTCTCACATGAAATTCTATTGGAAAAATTAAACTATTACGGAGTTAGAGGTATTCCGCTTCACTTAATAAGAACCTACCTTACTAATCGTCAACAAGCAGTGATGCTCAATGGTACCTTGTAAAACTCTCAAACTATTAAGCATGGCGTTTCGCAAGGATCTGTCTTGTGCCCGCTCTTATTTGTCATTTATGTGAATGACTTGTGCAAACATATGTTACCGTTCAAATCGGTTCTCTTTGTGGACGACACCACTTTCATTCTGTCGGATAAAAATAATGATATGTTACAGTCTCATCTCGACGAGATATAATAGTGTTAATCAGAGGTTTCTATCTAATGAGCTGAAACTAAATTGTCAGAAAACACAATACATCCAGATTTCTGCCAATAATCAAATTATCTCCAATTGTGAAACTAACAAAGTTAAATTACTAGGCATTACGTTAGGTAATAGACTCAACTGGTCTGCACATATTTCTCAACTGAAGAGAAAACTCGGGTTCACTATATGTTTTTCGCCAATTGAAGTACTTTACTAGTGCAAATATATTGAAAACCTCATATTTTTCACTGTTTCACAGTCATATTAGTTATGGAGTACAATTTTGGGGAAATTCATGCCATTCTATTCAAATATTAAGGATGCTGGCTATTATTGGATATAGGGATCACTGTCAAGAATATTTCAAAAAACTGAGAATTATGCCATTGCCAACTTTATTTGTCTATTACGTTTTGATTGAAATCCATAAGAAGAAACCATCCTTCGCGAAACAATGTGATATCCACGAACATAACACGCGAAACGCTCACCACATTAGAATAAATCAATTTCGTCTTATCGCAAAAAAATTCCATAGATTTTTCTCTGTACAATATTTTGCTCCAAGATTTCAAAGAACTCAGTTTAAACACATACAAGAGAAAATTGAAAAATTATTTGTTGAGGCATTACTTCTATTCTGTAGATGACTTCAGAACACATTTTTGTGGTAACATACAAGTCACTACTTCTTTTTGACATTCAAAGATTTCACATATGTGATTGTTGTGTCAATTTTAAGTTGTGAATTTCAAATATAAAGCCAAACATGACTTGCTACAAACATATTGTATTATGTAACGTAGTCAAATAAATATTATTATTATTATGGGCCTTCAAAGTGCTGCAATTTGCCACGAAAGTAGCCAGAGAATCAAGACTACAATATGCATTATGGTAACTCGCGGGAAATTTCTCTATTCTTTCAACTTCCTTCGACACTCTGTAACCCAGTATTGACTAAGCTACTGACAGCCTTATCAGCGGTAGATGATAAAACTCACGATGATACCAAGATGTTCATATTCCCTGGCTTCCAATGATATCCTATTCGGAGAAGGTGACGTAGGTCCCCCAGTTCGGCGTATCCCCAGATATATTGGGGCGTTTGTGTAGAATGTAGACCAATACATAGATGGGGCCCTCTTCTTTACGACGGACGCCCTCCCGATGAACCCAGAGGTCTTGATAAAGTCAGAGTCCTGAAAGGGACTCTACAACAACAATGCATGCTTCAATATTTGAACGAATCTTCTTTTCTGACTGACAATGAATGCTCGGATTATTCTGGACTATGGTATGTCAAAGTTGCACGATATCAGAAGAATTTTATCAAGACAGGGATAACTGAATGAAATTTATTCGAAAAATCAATATTCGGATCCAATGTCAGGCTCGCCTTCTAGCGGAGGCTTTTCGAATATCCCTGACGGATGAGGTAACAGTCTTTGTCCCTCTAAATGACGCCTCATCCTAAAGTGTGTGTATCCATGCCAGAAAGTTACACACTGAATCTTCAAAACACCGGGCACCATCTTGTCATAGAAAGACTTGTCACGGAAATGCGGGACATTGCCATGGTATACCTTCTTTCAATAGCTACTCGTGGGACCGTTTTGGACCATGAAGTAGCCAAATATTCCAAATGAAGATTTCACGAAGGCAAAGGTACAAAAGTCCTGCATGTCTCTAATGAAGAAGAAAATCTTGCATCTTGAACCTCCAATGATATCCATTCGGACCAATTGATTGGAATCACTTTAGTACGTTATCATGACTACCGTAGAGTTTTGGTAGTCATAAACTGATCGTCAATCAGGTCCTCCTGAGATAGAAAATATACTTTGGTTGGTTCAATTTGATTAAACGGTGACAGTTATTGAAATTGTGAGAATGATGCATAACTAGGCCCTAAAAATCAGGTTCAATTCAAGAATAATTACACCCAGGTGTTAATTTCATGACTGTCAGTTTTATCGCTATAAAACTTCTATTTGGTGGCCTGGCCGTCAATTTATTCATCATTTTATCGATTTGAAGAAGCCAACCAGGCACCCAATCAGCTGTTCTGTTGCTTGTGTGGTGTAATATTTTCGTCCGAAGATTTTGAAGAACATTTTGGAAAATAATGATCGAGGGAGCATCTTCAAGACCTACAAGTAATACCTAGTGAGGTTAACAAAAAGAAGCAAGTGGAGTGATGACGGAATGGTAGTTAATCAAAAGTCTTTGAAGATATTGCGCCCAGAAAAAATTAGGAATCGGAATAAGTAAATAACGAGGCAAAGAAGACATTTTCTGGGGCAGATGGGAGAGTTTGAGTGGAGGATGAGTGGAGGATGGAGTGGAGGATGGAGTGGAGGATGGAGTGGAGGATGGAGTGGAGGATGGAGTGGAGGATGGAGTGGAGGATGGAGTTGAGGATGTAGGCCAAAACTGAAATGAGGTATTCGAAAGTTGAGTATAACAAAACTTTGTTATTTTAAAAGCAACGTTGAGTGAGTGGAGTTGAAACGCCTGTCACGTAAGAGAAAATATATCTACAATAGAAAAGGCAGTTATTTCATTTTTCATGGTCTCACATATTGAAGGATACTCGAGTATTTGGGCCTTCTCAGTATCTGGCTTCAGATGAACTTCAATTCTTGTAGGGATTGGAAGAATACTGCTAAAGGATTGAAGGAACTTTGAAGGACTGGTTCAAATGATACCGGTTGGCATGGCTTTGCAATGGATTTTCATCGTAGTTGATTGACAAGCTTCTCTATAGTTCTTCCTGAATCGATGATATTCAAATAATGAACTGACCTGGTTCAAATGATACTGTTTTCTGTGGCTTTGCAATGAACATTGATAGGTGTTGATTGATATGCTTCTTTATAGTTCCTGAATCGAGGATATTTGAATAAGGGAGCCTACCAAACTTCCTTTCAACTTTTCTTCAATGAAAAACATTTTGGCATTGTTACTAGTGAATATTCTGTCCTGGATCTCTTTTCCCACTCTGAGCATGTTAGAGGAGTAGCTAATTGAGAACGTTCAGACCGATTGATTGGAGGTTTGGCACATTGTAAAGATGAAATGAATTTTAATTGTATTTTTTACTGTTTGAATTTCGCCTTCATCAATATAATTTATAGCAAGATGTCCAGGAACTACATATTTCTGAAAGAATCCTGAAGGGAATAGATATGACATTCTTCTTTCTGAAATATTGATGCACTATCTGATACCTTAACTTACGGGTAACCATGTGAACAAAATATGTTCCTCAATGAAAACATTGTTGTCGAACTCGATGGTCTTTCCTTGGTGAATTCAACTTCCACCCCTTCAGATTTTCCATCCAAAACCTATCATGAGAGTACAGTTTCTGCCTTCCTCAAGATGAGGTCAGTAAACATAACGATTGGCAAGCTGTTTCATTTGATGATTCCGTAAAAATAATTTTATTGAATACTGAAAATTCGGAGTCATCCGGTTTTTCATTTGAGTTCTCTGTTACGGGGAAAAAAGAAATATACCTGCTTTTGAATTTAATTTATTTTTTTTTAATTTGTTCTGGACACTTTGCACCAGAGTTGAAAACAATTTTTTTGGAATTTGACTCAGAATTCAATGATTGAATAAGTATGTTGTTCTTTTCTATTTCAGTGCTATCCAACAGAATCTTTATGAAGATTTTTTACATTTCAGGACAGAAAAAGTAAATTATAAGACAAAAAACTAGATCGATTCAATAATTTGTTTATGACTTGTTCTGGGATATTTACAAATAAAACTAAAAACACACCGAAAATTCGAATGAAATACGGTTTTATATTAATAATATATTTTTATCTGATGAAATATGATTCAACCAAATTGACGATAGTGACATATATTTATTACCCATCGAAAAATTATTTATAAACTTGATAACAAGCTATCATATATTCCTAATATCTATATGAAACGAAGTAACCAACCACATTAAACTGAACTTTATTGTTGAAGATAACATAACTGATATTGACGGAGATTAATATTTTTTGCAAACGTATTAGAGAAAATATCAATGTCTCATTATGGTAGTTGTTAATTTGAAAGATCGTTATAGAATCATAAAATATCCATTTAGGTATCAACGATTAAACTATACTTAATGTGAGAATTTCAATCGTACTTACTTATGATATCTAGTGGTTGTCATTTTTCACCTGAAAAAGTTCACTATTACAAAAAATATATCGATTTTTCTTTTACACACAAAGTTGTGGAATCTTTGATCTCGACCCGACATCAATATTTACATCTCAAATTCGACATACAAATAAAACATTCTAACGGATTGTGTTTGGCCTACTGATATCATTCACCTGTGTTTGGCCACCTGGCAGATGAAATAATTAGGATAATCGGCTATGATCGTGGTGAACGACAATGGACGACCACGAATGCTTACTGAAAATCTGACGACTTAAATGAGGTGGAGTCATCTCTGGAGTGATTGATACACTTTCATGCGGAATGTAGACTTGCATTGGGGCGTCCACGTACGGCCATGTACTGCATCGTTGTTCGAAGGGAAATTTCTCTTCAAACAACGACCAGTGTGGTAAGCCTAACTTTAATGATTTATTTCTGGAAGATAGATGGCGCAATCAGTAGAGATCTGAATGGAAATATTGGTATATTCGTTGTTCAAACATGCATTAGTAGTATGTATCGAAATCCTGGTGTTTCACCCATTCGCTTTTGTTTCGTTGAAAACTACGGACGTGAGGAATGAGATTAACCCAACTTTGTGAAAATGTTCAGCTTTTTATACAGGGTGTTTCAAATTCGATCCTCACCATTGGTATCTCGGAAACTATGAGAGATACGAAGATGGTTAAATTGGGGCAAAGTTGCGCATTTACCTGACTAACAATATGTCGCTAACAACGTTCTGAAATTCCGAGTATATCAGAAAGAAACATAAATTTCGGAAAATGGTTTTTAATTTTTTCTGGTTTATTTTTCGAAGGATTTGAAAATAAATTGCACTTCTAAATTGCCACTTTTTCCTTGCTACATAATGGTGTTTCCAGATCTGCCAACCGACGTTTCGTCTTCCGGCCACCATCATCAACTTTATTTTTTCTTATTGGCGCTACATTGGATTCTTTCTGTTTTGAATAGAACCAGATTTCACCTTTCCAATGATGTATCATAAGTTATCATGTTTTTTCGAAAAATTGGAGATATTGAAAAAAAATTATTCTTTTCACAATAGGCTTTGACTTTGATGTTTCTGAATTTGACTTTCAATTTGTTACACTCAATGAAATTCTGTTATTGTACAAGTCATTGAATTTTTGTCAAAAATGGCTTTCACGAATAAAGAAATAAGAGATGATACTAATACGACAACAACAGTGTTAGGACATCGTAAATGTATGGAAAAAATACAGAGACAGAATGGATCAGGAAGCTAAAGAAAATTTGATAAACGAGGTATGTATGAGGTAAGTTAGACATATCATTTGCAATAAAAATAAATAATTTGCAGATGAACATAAACCGGGGAAATTTACAAGTCAAATTTCCCCCGAAATGAATATTTGTCATACGAGTGCTTTAATACATTTCAAAAAAAGCAGTTTAAAATGTTACAAAATACAAATATCTTAAAAATTGCATCCAGGTGATCCTAAAAGGCGATTAGAATTTTGTAATCAGGTAATAAGAAGACCTGATTTTCCTGTTTCCCTGGAAAATGTAATTTGGGCAGATGAAAGCACTTTTACGAATTGTGGGATATTGTACCGAAATGACATTGGCTTTCAAAATGAACCAAACTCGGTGATATTTTCATTCAATAACTTGAACATAGTTCTTTCGGGATACAAGTTTAAAAACATTTTCTATGTCCTAACACTGTTTCTCTCGTATTTGTATCATATATCTCTTTTGTTCATTCGTGAAAGCCACTTTTTGACAAAAATTCAATGACTTATACACTATCAAAATGTCATTGAGTGTAACAAATTGAAAGTCAAAGTGAAATCCTATTATGATAATAAATAATTTTTTTCAATATCTCCAATTTTTTATGATACATCATTGAAAAGGTAAAATCTGGTTATATTCAAAATAGAAAAAATCCAATGTAGCGCCTATAGGAAAAAATAAAGTTGATGACGGTAGCTGGAAGACGAAACGTCGGGTGGCAAACATCATTATGTAGCAGGGGAAAAGTGGCAATGTGGAAATGCAATTTATTTCAGAATCGTTCGAAAACTAAGGCCAGAAAAATTAAAAACCATTTTCTGAAATTTCTGTTTTTCCGGATATCTCCGGATATACTCGGAATCTCAGAACTTCCTCAACAGCATATTGTCAGTTAGGTAAATGCGAAACTTTGTCCTCATTCAACCATCTTCGTATCTATCATAGTGAGGATCGAATTTGAAACACCCTGTATATACTTTTCCACTTAATATCAATTTGTTTCCAGAAGAAAATCGATGTGCCAACTTGACATTGCCAAGCAGTGTATCTGCTCAGCATTTCAATAATGTCGTAGGCCACATGGAGAAGGGGTCTAAGTAATCACTCCAGCGATATCCTGTACATCTTGTTCTGTAGTATATCGAATATTTCACCTGTAAAGAGGTACCGAAAACCAAATGCATTGTTGGCAATGGCTCTATGGAACACAGGGGGTAATTAAAAAGCTAGTTTATACCAGGCTGATACCATCCAAGTGTGATATGTACTATATGTGTACAGTATAGATGTTTACGTTAAATAAATTAAAACGTCAACCTACCTGTTCATATCTCAACTACCTACGTGCTTTTACATGTGTATATTTTTGAATTATACCACCAATAGAATTCAAACAACAAGAGTCACATTTGTTTTTGGAGCAATATAAATGTACTCTCAGATGACTATAGTCTATTTCAAAAGAGT
>WOGN01004378.1:0-14164 GCA_015342105.1 Leptinotarsa texana
GAAACAGCTACTTTCATATAAACATTGAATTACACGAAAGAAAAATTCTTTCGAAACAAATACTTTTATATGAACACTGAATTATACAGAAGATACTCCTCACTATTCAGTTTGTATTTCAAACATTCGTTGTGGAATAAAAATCAGATATCTTTCACATGAGTTCTACTTTAAAGTTGTATCAAGATGGAGTAGTAGAAAGCCAAAAACTTTCTTTCCCAAAAAGGGTAAGTATATACGTAGGGCCCTAACTTTGAGTGGAACCTCATATCAAAAACTTATGAAAACTATGGTTACTTATGCCTCTCATGTCAAAAACTTTAACAAACATCGGATGTTGAATTTTTAATTACAGGGGCAATTTTAACTATACCACAGCTGCTTTAGATGTAATCCAAGGAAACAAGAATGAATGCTTTCAGGTTTCGTTAACCATCAAACATATATATTGGACGCTTGAAGATTTCATTTTACTGGATTATAGCGTCCTCAGGAGATAATTATGACTTATAATGATCTCCTGAGGACGCTAATTTGGTTAGCGAAAGGCGTGTCGAGAGACCGTAATTTTTGTTCTTGTATAGGGAGTGTTTTAAATAGATTCATTTTACGCCTGAGCAAATTATCAAGAAGTAATGCCAGTTAGGCAAGATTTCAAAGTGAAGTTTGAAATGGTTTCAAATGACCATCAATCACATAGGTAAGAAAGCATTGATATGGTATTCTTAAGTCCAAAACGGATGAAACAATTGATGTTGAGTTGAAATGCCAAATTTAAAGCCCTTCGAACACCTTGCAAGTACTCGCAACATCTTTCGAGCATATTTGCATGCTACAAAGGCATATTTCTCTCCGTTTTGGGACCACAAAGTTTACTTGAGACAACTGGTTGTATCAAAGAAGTAAGCCAATACCTCTTTCTTTAGACAGAAACCTTTCTAAATACTCTTGAGAAGACAATTAACATAAAGGAAGAATTATGTGCCTAGACAAATTCGAGCGAAAAAAAAGAAAGAAAAGTCTATCGAAAAAGAAAGCTGAACATCTTCAAGGTTTGGTTAAAAAAATTGACTGGACTGCTTATAGGGCACCGCCCACAGAAAATTGATAGATCGGGCAGTGAGAGTGGTCGGAACAACTGATACTGCAGAACACTGGTTCAAGAGTTGCTTTTCAAGTGGCAACATTTTTATTGCTGCTGTAATTTTACTTTATACTTAGTAGAATACATTCTTAATAAATGACAATATATAATCATTAAATAATCTGAGAAAAATGATTTGAACCGGAAAAACGGAAATATCACTTTGAGATGTTATACACACTCAACATGACTGACTGTTCAGCGTTTGCTATCTCAAATTTCAGGTTATATGACCGATTCAATGATATTGGTGAAACTGGAAGTGACCACATTCATAACTAGAATTGCACTTGCAAAAATTGTGGCAATTATTTAGATCTCAACACATTTTTTGTAACTGCAATTTAATTGTAACATCTGAATGGATAGATGGTATAGCTTCCTCAGTAGAAAGACATTTCGTTGTTAACTTTCATTGTACTTACCCAAGCAAATCAGACAAAGATAATGGTTGTTCAGGGGTTTCAGCATCAGCATGCTCCCCAGTTTCTTCAGGGGTGGTTTCACCATCACCAGATGATGGTTGACTTCCTTGCGGTGACTCATGTGCTGCCATTTTGTATTGCCCATTATCCTCTTTAGTAATATCAAGACCAAATGCTTGCATCTGAGTATTCTGTTCCTCTGTCGATGGTAATGAAGGCAGTACCCTCATGGGACCCACTTTCTCTTCTTGAACGACTTGTATGACAGGTTCCTCAATTACTGGACCTCTCATCAACGACATAAGAATACCCAAAATATACCTTACCACAATAACCATGCCGAAGCCTGAATAGTAGAATGCAAAGAAAATCAGTTTGAAGAAGCCAACAAACAACTCCGTAAAAGTCATCTGCTGCATCTCTGATATCTTGTGTTTGATATTAGAAGGGCTCAAACAAGATAACCCGTAATATATTCCACCTTTTATCGATTTGTATATTCTCTGGAATTGGTTTTTGGACGCTCGATCTTCTTCTTCATCAGTCATGTAACTGTAACTAGTTGCTCTTGTTGGTCCACCACCACCAGACTCTTCAACAGCCATCAATCCACTTGCGTGTTGCATTTCAAAGATGGCATCTTCACAGAAATTGATGAAAGCCTCCAATTTCTCCTTGTCACCTCCTTCAGTCACAATGGAGTAGAAGAATGCTCGTTTTGATTCCTGAAAAATATATTTTCATTTTTCTTCAATTCATCAAATTGGGAAACAATCCCAGAAGAAGTTGAAGTTATTGAGAAAACAAAAAGGTAGTTTCAGTATGAGGAACTGTCAAGGGACCTTTGCGACTATATTTCAAGTGAAAAATCTATATTACTGAATTGTGTGCCGAGAGATTGGTAAAATCAAATCTCATACACAAGTCAATAAAAATATTATTGGACAGTGAAGCGGCGTCGGAAGCTCTTGGCTCCTATCGAGCAACGTCTAAATTCGTAGCAAATTGCCAAAAACGACCCCCCTCAATGGAAAGACTTAACAAATTGTCTCTGTTCTGGATTCCTGGCCATACTGGTCTGGAAGGCAATGAAGTTGTTGTTTCCCTTGCAAAGGAGGGTGCTACAAGCTACTTCATTGGACCAGAACCTGTCATTGGCATCGCTTCAGGCTTTGCTACACAAACATTGAACACATGGATGACAAGAAGATTTATGGACTTCTGGCAAAATCTTCTAGGATTGGCTCACTACAAGAGGTTCATTAACCCTTCAAAATTTGAAACTAAACAGTTGTTGGACTACAGTAGGGATGAACTACGATGTCTAACAGGCCTTCTCACAAGTCACTGTATTTGAATCACCATATGCAGAAACTCGGACTGTTTGAAAAATGAACAGCATTACCTGCCCCGCTGCGGACCGAATAAAGTTTTTAGAGTTTGGCAAAGCCGTAATCAGATCACTGACCATATAAAATATAAACTAATCGGCTGGGTTTACTTGGTCGTGAATAGATATGAGTCACTATAAACCCTCACGGGTTGCGGTGGGAGGTCGAATAGACCCACTCTTTTTGGACCTAGCCTAACCTAACAAGGAACTTAGTAAAAAAATTAATAGTTAAAAGTTTCAAACTGGACACGTTACCTGAAAAAATATCTGTATGAGTGACATTAAGGTAATCCTACACTGAAAATTACTAAAAAACTGACTGTTTTATATTGGCAAATATATATTAATTAGGGATTATTTATTTGGAAAGTAAAATCTCACAAAGTTAGTGATTTATATATAGATATGTATCTAATAATAAATAACACCTCGAGAATCACAATTAAAGTCTGCAGATATGCAAGAAAGTCTTACCTTAATTTGTGGTTTTTCCCATTGTTCAATGTTGGATTCTTTTATTTCAAAGTAAACTCTTTCAATTCGTTTGCTACCACCCAAAATTTCTATTCGCCCCAAAAATGGTTCAAAATAGTTGAGAACAGAACCGGCAGTTTCCAAAAACCTAGCAAGTCTCGGTTCATTTGGCATATGCTCTGACAAGTTTGTAAGGAGAACCGCCAAGTTGAAACCAATTTCTTTGGCTGGTTCATGGAATCTGTCAATGAAGCCAATATAATCCAATTTACCATCATGGTTAGTTTCACAACATGCCAACAAAAACTCTATTTCTTCTCTGAAAAAGAAGGAAATAAACCAAGATTATGGACTATCGGATATAACTTACGGAGTGTAACTCTTTTGCTGTTCCATTTTGTCTTTAAAATCTTTTGGATACACCCATCCATCACTATTTAAATCAATTTCTTGGAAAGATGCCGAAGAAGTAAGATCTTTCAATTTCAAAAACATGTCAAAGTACTTCAATATCAGTTCAACATTACTAGCACTCTCAACCAAAGTGTCAACCATTTGTTTACCAATAGTACCATTGACTACATTACCCTCCAACATCGAGAGCATCATAGTAATCATGTCTTTTTGCAAATTCAGCAATTCCTTAAGCAAATCCACTTGGCTAGAATGTTTGGAAAGTTTTTCTTGCATGTGAGAGAACAAAAAAAGGAAACCTCCCACCGCATCCCACAATCTAGAAAAACAATATATATGTAGGTATTCAGAAATTGTAGTTTTTATTTTTTATTACCTGGAATGGGCTAATGCTTGCTGGTTGAGGGTACAAGGTCCCTGAATAACTTCTGTGAGTGTGTTGAATACCTGACTGGCGACCTCTATTGCTTTGAAAAAATTGGCTTTACCAGCTGGATCTATCAGTTCTTTGCTGGAGTAATGCCAGTAAAAGTCCATGATAGACTCTTGAAGTCTCAACAGGTAATCTACAGTGCATATTACCACATTTACTGTAGTCGTGTTTCCGGCTTGAGTTCTCAAATAATTTTGCCATTCTAAAAAGTCAAAACACAACTTGTAAACTAACTGTTTTTATCGTATAGAATAATTTTTCAATTTAATATTACCTAAGTTGTGGCCTTCACAGGTCAACTGAATGAACCTAAACAAAGCACAAGTAAATTCTGCATCGTGCATATTCTTCTCACCAGCAGCTCCTAAAAATATCCCTTCATCATTCTGACACATTTAACAAAACAAATCAGTACCTTCAGAACCAACACCAAGGCCTTCAGCTTTTGTGTTCCTCTCAAATGCATCCAAATCTAAAACTCCACAGCTATTCATGAGACCTGCAATACTGGTGAAGAATCCTACATCTTTCTTTTCCTTCAGATGGTTCAACATTCCCATCTGTATCTCAAAATTACCGCCTCGCAGAACAGAAATACCCAACTGTAATGTTTTCATCACCATCTCTGAAGGAACGCCTTTACATGCAGATATGTGAAGAAGAACCATCTCTGCCACTCCTCTGTTAGCAAGTCGGGCTTGGTTGAATAGAAGCTTCTGTTTTTCCATTTCTTGTTCCTAGTGAAATGAAAAGGGGTGGTGAAATTTGTTTCTCCAGTATTTTATGTTACGGATTAGATAGTTTCTCAAAGCAAGCTATGATTTTCAAATCAATTAATATAAAGTAAGCTAATGGTATAGATTATGTTTAATATAATTTCGGATATTGGATAAACTGGTCTATTCATTTAGTCGATTGGATCAATTTAGAAGTCAATTACTTTTGGAGTCAAATCTTAAAAAACCGCCCCCTATATACATTAATGATAGACCTACTTATCTGAAACAATTATCTACTTTGATTTTTCCGAACTTATCAAGAATATCATGTATGTATTGTGATTACAGGAAATGTATCTCACCATCATTTTTCTCATCGTCCTCTGTGTTAGCATTCAATAAAAAGATTAATGGGGAAATTCAAAGTTAATGTCAAATACTTACATGAATAGAAGAAGCACCTTCTTCGCCCTCTCCGCCACCCTCTTCTTCTTCACCATCTTCTTCTTCTTCACCACAAGATTTTGCAATGATTTCAGCGTAGCTCATATAAAGTGGATCCTCCTGTAAAGCTCCTGACCTCTCGGTCATAGCTCCTCGACAGAAAGTTGTAACTAATTGTGTTAAAGGATCAGGCTTGCCTTCCTCCTCTTCTGCATCTTTCTTTGTCAGTTCAGAATCTTCAAAACTCTGCGTGAGGTCTTCTATCATTACTTCTTGTCCTACGTTCTCATCTTGAAGCCAAAAATCACGGTATGTGCGAATGAAGATATTAATTGCACGGTGTCTACGAAAAAAGAGTTATAAAACAATTGAAAATATGTGGAGTGGCATGAGTTGGAAAACCAAGACACACCTGCTCAACTTGTATAAAGGAGTCATTCTGAGGCAAGCTAGTGCAGCCCTTTTTCTAGCAGCTCCTAAAACTCTTTTCCACCCATCGCGGTTATTCTTTGGTTTGGAAGCCTGTTAGTACATGATAAGCAAAATTGTTCAATAGTTAGAAACACACAGTAATGTCAAGCAAGTATTAAAAATGAACGAGAAACCAAGCCACTTAACGAACCTTGGCAAACTGTGCAAAGAAGCTTGTCGGAAGCAAGAAAGTACCGCACGCTTCCTTTGAGTTGAAACAACACTTCTGTAAACACCTTTCTGCTGCTGTTGTGGGTGATCGATCTAGTATGCAATGCAAAACAAATGAAGTTGAATAAAATGCTAACCTAAAGTAACGAACTAAATTGCGAGATGAAATAATATTCAAATAAAGCACCTCTCCATCTGATAAAAACATTCAGTGAAAGTTTTGCAAAAATCAAGAATATGCCAATATCGACAATATTATGTTTCCAAACTTGGTCAACATATTTCAGAGGCAGATCAAAAGGTAATTCAATTAAAATAAAATGTTCAAATTCAAGTAAAAAGGCAAATAGTAAGAGAGAGTTCATCGAAAAAAGTTTAAAAACTGTGCATTTATGAAAAAAATTATAAAATATTTCCAACTCACCATATGAAGCCCGTACAATACTTTACTCATAGCAACAATCCTATCTACAGTTTCTTCCAGTTGGTTCTTGCCATTGTTATCTGTTGCAGTAACTGAAACACTTTTCTTACTACCCAACTGACTATAAAGATAGTGCTGCCAGGACATTTCATCGGCAGGGTCAATTTTATCTGGCAACGTGAGTTGGGTTTTCGCAAAAACGATAATATCTTGTTCGTTCATTTTCTAGAATTGAATATTTTTCACTGTATAAATCTGTGAATGATATATACTTATCATCAACTGACCTTAAGAAATCGATCTTTGCAATGTTGGACCAATTCTTGCTCTCGTCCTGCAAAAAGATTTAGACCAACAGGGAGCAAGCGTTTCAAACAGGCTACCATCAGCGAAGCTTGAATTTCTTTATCTTTATTCCTTTTTTTGTCACGATGCTTCTTTTTTTTCTGTAGCAAACATGAAAGAAAGCATGAAAATTTTGTGAAGAGTGAAATTCAAACATACTTCTTTAAAATAATGTTATTACCTTTCCAACTGTTGGTTGACTGCCATCGGGAACCACTGATCTGCGTGTTGCTGTTGGCATTATTAAAATCATATTATCTATTTCATTTGCGGCAATGAAATTCTGCTCTTCCCTGAGGAAGTATTGGGATTTCGACCAAATGTTGAAAATTTCGGCCACATGATTATACAAGTCTTCAGCTTCTGCAACATTGTGCCTCATCCAATGGTTTCTTTGTAAGTCAACATACTTAATAAGAAGAGGATAGAATGAATATATATCTCTCACTAAGAGATGCCAATCCTCTTGAATTTGGGTTTCGATCTAACAAAAATAGAAATTTGGAAAACAGATACACTTATTTTAATTATTCATTATTTCACTCACTTGTGATGTGTCATCGGAAGAACTTTTTATGAACCCTCTCAAACTTTCTTCTTTGTGAAACATAATTTCAGTTCTTTTTTTCACTCTCTCTGCTAATGGAAGGAAGGGATCTTTAAGTAATTCTTCGCTACTGTTTATAATTATTTGTTGAGTATAGGCTGCTATTCTTGTCATCCATGGAGAACTATCATTTCCAATGTTCTTTTTGATGAGTTTGAGAACATTTTTAAGCAACTGATTCATATGTTCAGCTGTCACCATTGAAACATGTGTTCTGTGAAAACAGTTTCAGTAATGAGTTGAAAATCTATGAGAGTAATATTTATTAGTTTCTCTTACCCTCCCGTAGGGCTGACATTGTCGGGACCTTGTGACCACCAAAATGGAAGATATGAACATAACATAGGCATGATAACATCGATAATTTGGGGAGCATCCGCATATGTTTTCTCGCTTTCTACAAACTGATCTACTTCAGAAAGTATTGCTTCAAGAGTTGGCATAGAATTTTCCATCCTTGCCATTATGTCTGAAAATTGAAAACAACAGTTTCAACTAGTTTTTAAACTAGAATTGGTATAAGGACCTTGAGCTTCTAACGAGTGATCAGCAATTCTATTCAGCAGGGAGAATTGATTATGCTTATTTAAATGTGGTTCCAAGAAGGCAACTGGAAAAGTGGAACTAAAAGCTCCCATACAAGACCCCAGAGCTGGTTTATACTTCTCCATTTCAGTTTTCAAATATTTTCTATCGTGTGATAAAGTAGGATCAGTTCCCAGAGTGTACAAAGACTGTAAGATTTTGTATGATGCCACCTGAATTTCGTCCACTGAAAAATATATAATACTTCATTGTACTATTCATGATAGATGATACTATATTATAAGTTTTAAAAGTAGTCATATACTTACATAAAAGATCACTCCCATATTCACAATTTGCTAGGTGATCAAAAAGAGAAGTCAAAACTGGTAAAATAACTGCATTTACGTAGAATAACGATGTTGAAGTTTTTAGATGAGTGCCTCTCAGATGACTGTATTTTCCCTGTTGAAAAATATTTCAATCTAGATTATTAAAAGCATACAATCTAAACAAATTTTCATTACAGGTCACTCATGTCATAGCTTTAATATCCATATTTATAATTACAAAAATTAAAAACAAAATATACGAAATAACTGAAAACTATAAATCAGAAACAATAATCCTATTAAATTTTGAAAGAATATTTATTTTAATCTTATATACTCAAAACTGCATTATGTAATTTATATTTGGAGATCAGCCAATAAATCCCCAATAGAACCTTTGAAATCTTTACAAAATAAAACTATCAAATGCATATATAAATTATTGTACACAGATCCAACAGTGAATTTCTATAAACAAAAAAATGTATTAGACTTAAACACATTATACAAAAAAAATTTGTTGTTTCATTCATTCAGTAACAAATGAATCAAAAATTTCAAACATAAATTTCATAGAAGTCAATAATATTCATATTCATAATACTAGAAAAACAAAATTATTGTCAGTTATTAATTTAAAATATAATTTTGGACAGAAATCAATTTATAATAAAAATAACAATTTATTTTCCCAAGAAACATACAATGTTTATAGCAGGGAAAAAACAATACAAAAACTAAGTATAACATAACTAAGTAAGAACAGATCACAAAAATAACTACAACTGAAACTTGAAAAAATTCATATAAATATACAACACACATAGGTATATACACACATATACACGTACATACATACATGTTTGAATGTGATTATCAACATAAATATTAGTGCACTCATCAGATAATTTATCTATACAAACAATAAATATTTCTTCAAATTAATCTGGAATTTTTGTTTATTAATATTTTTTTAAGCATTCGGCGGCTCATTATAAAACTTAATACCTTTATAATAAATCGAATTTTGCCCAATATTTGTTTTCATTTTCATTAATTTAGATTGCCTGAAT
Source organism: Leptinotarsa texana (assembly GCA_015342105.1). Taxonomy (NCBI): domain Eukaryota; kingdom Metazoa; phylum Arthropoda; class Insecta; order Coleoptera; family Chrysomelidae; genus Leptinotarsa; species Leptinotarsa texana. The sequence continues at coordinate 9,395 of WOGN01004378.1, forward strand.
ATCTTGTTGAATGGTTGTGTTGGTCACCATTGATTTTGAAGGTCAAATTTGAATGTTTGAGCTTATTTTTGGCCAAATGAATGAAGGTACATAATCTGAATTTATGTATGAGAAATCTAATAGTTTTTTTGGTTTATACAAGTTGACTGTAGGCTTCTCGTAGTTCAACTTGAATATACACTTTATAATTTTGTACTGAAGTTTTCAAATTGGTTTCAATAAGGAATTTGTTGTCTTTCCCTATACTGATATGAGATATTGAATTTTGGAATATACACATTTTACTGTTTGCCCATATACCCGTATTGATTATTCTACTGGTATTTTTTTTATCCAATTATTTATAATTTTTTATATTTAAGTTTTCAATACCTATTAACAAATTTAATCTTCACTGCTCATCAATAACTTGTGTTGTTTTGTTCAATATATCACTATTTTGTTAAATTTGTATTTTTAGTTAATTTAGTTAATCCCTATGTATAAACATTTAATGTTTCTGGGAATATTAAAAACAATAAAATACATATAGTTCCATGGATATATAAATGATATCACTTTTCAATGAGAATAATTTTTCAGAAATTCAAAGTCAGAAAATTTCCACATACCTCCTGTAAATTGATAATTGTATGACCTAAATCATCGGCGGTATTATTAAAAAATGTCAACATTGAAGTTCTGATGAACTCTGGGCAATTTTTCACTAAAGACTTGGCATCAATTCCTTTTACTAAAACCTGCAAACATCTGACTGTAATCCTGACGTCAGCTCCAAAGGCAGCTAATCGAGATCTTAAGAGGTTGGCTAGTTTGCAGAATAAGGCAGCCACCATTTCTTTTTCTTTCAAGCTCGCGGCTCCAACGTTGTTTGTAGCTGTGGCTATTGCTATGAAATAGTTCCTGTGAGTGGAGAAATACTTTTCCATCAAAGGAAGTACGACCTTTGAGAAAAATTTTATGTCACGTGATGATGTCTTATAAGAACTCCTTCTGCTGAATGTTTGGGAGGGTTTCAAGAGTTTCATGTTAATTGTTGCTCTATCTAAATACTGAATAAGTTTTTCCAGTAAGCTGTATGCGAAACGAAGTTCCACTGATGGACCAGCAGTTGACTGCTCTGTCTCTAATTGACCACCACGGTTAGGCCTGTGCAACTTGTAACCTTGATACTGAAGATACTTTAGGAATTCTTGTGATCTTTCTCTATCTTTTTTCTTCTCTTTATCAGTCAATAAGTCATAAGGAACGAGCTGAGGATGTATTCCGCCTCCACAGGTATTCAATTCTTCCTTTTTCTTTCTGGCCCAAATATCATGAGCATTCTCTGCCAATCTTTCAGCCATGTTCTGCATTTCTCTTGATAATGTGAGGTTAGTCATGTCCACAGGATGAGGGTTATAATTAAAAGCTGAGCTATGTTCTCCAGATTGCCTCATACCCGAATTTCTACTGTTTGATGGTAAATCTACCTCGGTATGCTCAACAGACCAGCCTATGGCTAAAAGAGCTTTCAGGGATTCTCTCACAGGTTCTTTATATCTTTCTTTTTCCTGAAAATAAATATCATACAATTAATATCAATGTATCCCAAACCAAATCTTTACTTACATAATCATTCAACATTGCATAGGGTTTCAATCTAGGATGGGTCTTGTTTCCATCCCAACCTGAATATGTCTCTCCATACTGCCAACCATTCTCCAATTTCCTAGAACCCCAAGCATCGTGATAGTGTTCAGAAAACTGCTGAACTATATTATTTAAATCATTGTTCAGAACAACTGATGAAGTATTGATGGGTTGAGGGTTATAAGGACCATCAGGACCAGTCTTTGCAGACTTACTGGTGTACCATTCATCATCATAGTTCTTTGATAGAGAGTAGTCTGGTGGTAAAGCACATCCAATTGCTGTCAAACAAGGCAGAGCTTTTCCAAAAAGTTCTGGTTCGTAATCCATTTTACTTAAGGAATCGAAGATATTCGAAAACAACATCATAGTTAACCGTTTTTCTTCATCGCTAGATGATCCATATATTCCTTGCCCACTAGTAGTACCGTAATATTTAGCACATCTGTCATAATGCAAAGTTAATAATCGAAGAGCAACTGTTGTATATTCAGATAAATTGGAAACATCAACGGTTAGCTTTCTCAAAAGTTTTAGAAGCATAGATGGTTGTATGGCACTAGTTAAAGCTACCAAAAAATCTGATACCGCTTCTCTTTGTCCTTTAGTAAGCATACGATTCTTTGATAATCGGTAAACTGTGTGCAATGTTGCATCCAATAGTGAAGCATAGTTTTCAGCCTCACTATAAAATTTGCTATGTTGAATGAGCAGTGGAAGAATGGAGTTTCCTATATAACGATTCATACTCAGAGCCATATCAGATTCACTACCATCATTCTATAAAAAAAAATGTACATTTAGTGAAAAAACATTCAAGTACCTAAATCTTACCCTATCAAGCATAGTAGCACATCTCAAATCGGGTAGAAAAGCTTCCTCTAATAACCGAAAGAATAACTCTTGAGTTTCAATTCCATACACTCTCTCCAAAAACAAAACTACTGACTGTTTATGACCAGGTATTAAGCCAGATGGCATGTCCGATTTCGGCCTTTCTTCCCCAGCTGCAGGGTTATGAAGGCTAAATCTTAAACTTAGTACACCTTGAAGATCCTCTAGTGGCACCAAAGACCTCAATATGGCCCTCGCTCTCAAGGATTCATTTTTGCCCTAGAAACCAGCCTATTACTATTATATTGACCTAGATTCATATTATGCTTACCAGAGCTATAACTGAAGAATCGGGAGCACACCTACCAAGCAAATCCACCAAGGTACAATAAAAATTGAGGATTGCAGCTCCTGTATCAATATAATCTTCATCATCATCGCTTTCAGGCAATGGGTGTGTAAATTGAGCACAGTTAACAACGGTTCCTTCTGCTTCATCCATCATTTTTCTCCTATCAGCTATCCTTTCAGACATCTTATTAGCATCCACTATTGCCTTCAAAAGGCCTTCGCCTTCACCCCTCAAGGCAGGACCCAAGCATTCTGGTCGCCTGATCAAAAGCCTGATAACTAAATTAGCATTCTCCTCCACACTTTCTCCGTTTACCCATACGCAGAACCTGAGGAAATCTAAGTATCTTTCTCCTTCAACTGGATCCCATCCAAGATCCGGGTAGCCTTTTTCAACTAGTTCTGAATTTGATTGTAAACCACACCTAGACAAGTAAATAGCGATCTTCTCTAGATAATGCTCGCGAAGAGCCAATGCCAGTTCTGTATTCTCCATAAGAGATGAGTATGAAACGTCCAATGGAGTTGACCCTCTCAAACTAGGTCTAGACAGAAGGATATTACTATTGTCTAGTAAAAAGTCAAAATGTTCAAACATGGCCTTCTGATTCTGTCTACCAGTCCTACAGAAATAGCAAAGGAAACGACAACAAGCTACAACCATTTCATGAGATGTATCCTAAAAAATTACATTACAGTTTCTACTTACAAAGCTTGTTATCAACCAACCTTTTCCTTGATAACAACCTCTCCTTCGGTGGCTTGCTGTTGAGTACTTGCATCAGATTGAGCCTGAGATCGTCTTCCCAAAGTGTTAATCATCACTGCCATTACATTTTCGTGGATACGTAAAACTCTTATAAGATCAGGGTGCTGGAAAAATGTATGATTGTTAACAAGTTTCCATAGTCTTTCTCTCATTAATTCTTCTTCCTCCTGAGACATTTGTACTGGCAGTAAGGCCCTTATTTGGCTCAAACCCACCCACATTTCAGCGACATCTTCTTTTGTTTTGATATTGATGATGTAAGTTTTTTCTAATGCTCTTATCAGCTCGCCAACTGAATCATACTGTCTCACCAACAAACTGGAAATACGATAATATATGTCACTATTTTAAAAAATTGGTTCGTATTATCATTCACTCACCTAAACATTTCTTGAACCAGTTTAGGTGTCTCGATTTGTGTTTCTTCTGCCCATCTAACTATAGTACTAATCAAAACTTTCCTGAAGTTCTCCTCTGGGGTTTTCTTTTCAGGACCTGGGTCTTCTTTGGGCTCTTCTTCTAACTCTTTCACAGCATTTATTAAGTTGTATAATTTTTTAATTGGTCCAGGTTTTACCAGGTCATCAGGATTTTCTTCTACTTGGGGTGCTAGCAAAGCTTGTAACGAGACATGTTTCATGAGCTTGTCATGAAAATTATTCATTCTCTCACAAAGATCTTCACCTAATGGGCAGTTGTCCTTGTCTTCTTCCTCTAAGTTTTTGAAACCTAAAACGTTTCGAAACTGTAACGGAGGATATAAGAATTGTCTTTTCCAAATATTTAGCATCAAACCACTGAGAAGGGACAATAAACACTACATGTTACAAATTCCAAAATCAAATAAGGTAGGATGAGGCCAACAAGTATACTTTTGTACCTCAAAGGTAGTTTTCTAGCTGAAGCCATTCTGCTAATTGTTAAATCAAATATAAAAAATAATATCAAAAAAAAGCCATGAATATTACTGGAGTTTCACCCCAACAACAAACCATTATCTTTAACACCTCGACACGTGTTTCAAAACACGTGCCATAAAATATAGGTTTTGAGCGATTTAACTTCAGAAATCCACACCAGCCTTTTACTTTTTTAGAAGGAAATCAGTCACAAAATATTCCCATGTAAAAGAATTTCTAATGCATCAAAATGTTCAGTCTTTAGGAAATAGCATCAACATGATG
>WOGN01004379.1:0-14161 GCA_015342105.1 Leptinotarsa texana
GATATGTTGGTTTACTGATTTCTCCATGATTTTCGATATCACTGATAGCAAAGCAACAGGTCCCCGATTTTTCTTGCCCTTTTTGGGAATAGGTTGAAAGCGAGCAATCATCCAACAAGAAAGGTCAAAAAATCTGCAAAATACTGGTAAGAATTCGTTCGCGCACTTTTCAAGTACGACGACAGGCACTTCATCAGGGGCAGACGCCTTGTTGATGTTGTCGAAAAGTAATTTCCGGCATTGTGGATTCTAGCGTGGGAATAGTGGATGGTAACTTTCCTAGAAAATCGACTGTGGAGTGGAACGCAAATTGTTCGGCTAGTAAATTTGCCTTTTTCTATGGCTGTTGTTGCTGAACCATCAGATTGTGTTATTGGTGGATTTTGTAAAGTTTTGATTAACAGCTTCAGCTATCGGCCAGAAGGATCTAGACCCCTTGGGATTGACAAGCAGTTTATACCTAATTATCTGATTGTGAAGTTCTTTGTTTTTATTTATCCTAAGTTTGGACCTGTTACGAGCATTAACAAACCTAGTTCGTTTTTCGGAACTGGGATTTTTGCGCCACTGCCGATCGGCGAAATTTTTGGAGGCGACAGCTTGCTCGCAATATTTGCTGAACCAAGGGTTGCCGTTAGAAGTTAGTTCCATTGAAAAAGGAAAATATGCAACCATGGATGATAAAATAACTTCCGTTACTTCAGAAGCACAAATATATAGATCTTCAGAGCTGAAACAAACATCTAGCGAGGAGGATCTTTTCGGAAACGGTCTTGAAGATCTGTAATGCCTGTACGCGTTTTAGATTGTTCCCCAACATTTATCGGTAATTCACTCAATACTGAAATGAGTTTGTGGTCATAAGATCCCAATCGAGACCTTACAGTTACTGTGTAACTTTCTGCTTTGGTTGTTAGATATAGATCCAGAAGACTAGCATATTCTCCACTTATTTACAATCTGAGTGAGTCCGCAGCTTATTGCAAAAGCCTCAAATTCGCGAACTTGTTCGTCGTTGATATTTGATGATAATGGGAGATTGATTTGCAGAAAGTCAATGATGTTTGCAAGTGAAGAGAATAGAACCCTATATTGTGTATCGCATGGTGCTCGATAAACGCAGCATATGAATTTAGTAATCTTCCGTGATATTACGTTACGTCTAAATCGGGAGTGGAAATCATGGCCGAAATATAGAAAATTGACGAGGTTTGTTGAAGCACTGACTATGGTTTCTGTGAGTACAAGAATGTTCGGCAAACTAATTTTGAAAACAAACAAAAGTGATGATGTGAATTATATGAAACGAGATCACACAATAATCTGGTCCAGTTTCCCACAATAACTAACATAGAATTAAATAACTCTGTCACTGATTCAATAAAGGATTATAATGAGTTAGGAATGTATATTTGTTGAAAAAAAAAAGTTAATTGATTATTGTTAATATTCGCACTTTGTAGCATTATGTTAGTTGTTAACGAGGACAGTTTTCTAAATACAGATTACAGAACCTTGTCAACTATGAAATTTGTCGGAAATTTGTAAAAAACGTATTGTCGAATGAAGACATTTAAAAAAGAAAGGTTGGTTTCCGTCAATACACAAGTCAATGGCCCAGATGGTGTCACATTTCTTTGCAACACTCCACGAGTTTGTAAACAGAACTTTTTCAGAATGGTAGATTCGTATAGGGAGCAGCTAAGATTGCCTGATATTAACCCACAAGACTCCTTTTTGAGGTTATATAAAATCCCGGTACTATATTACCAGATCGGTATTACATGTGTCCCAAAGACGGATTCAGGCAAGAAATGTAGAACATCACTCCTGCTACTTATTTTGTTTTCAATAGTGTATGAAATAGCTGTATAACGACATAATTCTCATCATGTTCATTCTTCATGTACCATTTTGTATAAATTACCGTAACGTGTAACTTTTTAATTGAATTTTCAAAACACCTGTTGTAGGTAATGGTGTCCACCCTGTTCCGATTTCATACAGTTTTGAAAACAGCTCAACAAGATAACTCCGGAAATTGAATAACAAATCGGTTGTTTCATTCAAAGAGACTAATGATGAACGTTAATAATCGAATGTAGGTAAATATGTATATTGAATTATCATCGATCCGTTTCCGTATCCGTTAATCAAGTTGAAAACTATGGGCTTATCTACAGATAACCTATCTGAAAATATTTTACATATGTAGCACCAATACAAAATGCAAACAAAGCGATGAAAAAGATAGCTCACTATGATACACCTGATTCGGTATTAACGGTAGTCAGCGATTTTACTTGATTTATAAGTGAAAAAATTATTATGTTAAACGGTTCTATTGAAAAAATAATAATAATGATGTATATAATATCCTAAAAACAAAAAAATAATTCGGAAGATCATATGTAATAATCATTATACCACTTTCCTAAGCAATCTACGGTATTGATCAGATTGAAAAGTAATGAAATCGTTGGGTGTTTTAATGTGAGTAAATATTTAAATACTACGCCCAACGATTTTATTATTTTTTCACCCGATCAATACCGTAGATTGCTGAGGGGAGAGATGTGATGACTGCTACCTAGAATTCCGAATTATTTTCTAGTTTCTAGTACATTATCTACAATATCTACATCATTATCTTTTTTTTCCAATAAAACCGTTCAACATACTTTTGTTTTACTTATTTTATTTTCAGGTTTTTAGTTTCTAATTTTGTTACTCAATTCTTCTCATTCTGTTTAGTTCATTTAGTAACTCAGTATATACAGGTAATATGTATAATCCGTCATTTTGTAGCTGCGGCCATCATGAATTTACATCTTTTTCAAAGTGTACTACTATTCTACTAGTCAAGCCCTGCCATTCAATACCCATAGTGAGATTGTTGACAAAAAATATGTAATCTGCCATTTTGTAGCTACGGCCATCTTGGATTTGCATCTTTTCCAAAGTGTAGCACTATTCTACTAGTCATGCACTGTCTTTTGATATCCATATTGAGATAGTTGTGAAACAACATTCAATTCGCCATTTTGTAACTGCGGCCATGTTGAATTTCCATCTTTTTCAAAATATATTACTATTCTACTAGTCAAGCCCTGTCAATTGATACCCATATTAATGTAGTTGTGAAAAAATAGGTAATCCGCCATTTTGTAGCTGCGGCCATCTTAGATTTACAACGATAGAAAATTCATTCAATTGTATTGTCATCAAAACTTAATGTGTGTACCAAATTTCATATCAATATGTCAACGAAAAGAGTCAAGCTTCAATTACTGAATTTTACCCAAACGAACAAACGGCAGCATATGATTATTGAAATGAATAAAACTTAAAAAAAAAATATTTCCATCATATTTCAATCTCTGAAATTACTTATTTCATTACCTACGTCTGAAAAAAAGTTTTCGGTGGAAATTTGTCAACAATGTTGGCCTAAGATCGAGCAGATGATTAAGGCGAATATTTAATCTTAATAATTCGGAAGATCTTATGTAACAATCATTATACCACTTTCCTCAGCAATCTACGGTATTGATCAGATTGAAAAGTAATGAAAAAAAGTTTTCGGTGGAAATTTGTCAACAATGTTGGCCTAAGATCGAGCAGATGATTAAGGCGAATATTTAATCTTAACGTACTGTTTTCCTATATCTATGTAGGTGAAAGTGAGAGTTCAAGAAGTGATATTTTTTGCAGAGTGATTGACTTACATTGTTCTGAGATAATATTGAGAAATCAGTAATCAGTGACACTCGAAATTCACTTTCACTTCCAACGGCAAAGTGAGATTCAACCCTTATATCTTAAAGTTTGAATATCATACCATTTTTAGTCTAATTCACATGTAGCATTTTTTCCTGAAAATATGAAAATTTTATATATACGATCAAGGTGTAATTCGATTCGTATTGTCACGTAGAAAGTTCAAGGAAAAGTTCGAAATACGCTAAAAAAAATACAAAAGTTATAAACAAATCAGTAAAAAAAATTGAGGTTCGAGTTTTTTTGAATATCTCGAAAAATATTCAAAATTTTCGAATTTTAGAAATAGGTCCAGATAGATCATCAAATTTGCTAAAAAAAGTTTCGACTCCCGGAGCTGTACCTCTAGTATTTATAATTTTTACAGAGCCCTGAAACTAGAGCCAAAAACAGGTAGTATGGGTTTCGCGCTCGGTGCGTCAATCTACCGAGCAACAAAACACATATTTTAAATATATTAAATATAAAGATTAAGGAATGAAACAATTCATGTAGCTTTGAAATACACCAATGAACAATAATCCGTGGTTAAAAAATGTTTATACCAATTTTTCCATTAATTATGCAATTGTTAATTATTCATTTTTTATAAACTGAAAGTTAACATAAAAACCTCGATAATTAACAAACTAAAACCCTAGAACTTCTTTCACTTCGTGAAGTTATTCTCAATAGGCTAATGAATAGATCACCGTTGCAAAAATTACAAAATTTTGATTTTCCACTTTTTTTTAACAATTGAAAATAAAAAATAAAAAAGTAAATATACTTTTTCCCTAAACCTTGATTGTTTCGATGTCTAATAGTCTGAAGCTACTTAAGATTTTTTATTTAGTTTTGTTTTTCATTTTTAATTTTTAATTGTCGATAACATTTGAAAATCCAAATTTTGTATTTTTTGGCCATGGCGATCTATTCATTAGCCTATTGAGAATAAATTCACGAAGTGAAAAAAATCCTAGGGTTTAAGTTTGTTAATCATCATGGTTTTCATGTCAACTTTCTGTTTACAAAAAATTATTCATTAACAAATGCATAATTAATGGAAAAATTGGGATAAAAATCATTTATCCGTGGATTATTGTTCACTGATGTATTCCAACACTACATGATTTTTTTCATTCCTTAATTTTCATATTTAATTTTTCATATTTATTATGTTTAAATCATTTTTTTTGCTGCTGTGTCAGATTGACGCACCTCGTGCGAAACCCAGACTTCCCGTTTTTGGCTCTAGTTTCAGGGTTCTGTAAAAATTATGAATAGCAAATTTGATGATCTTTTTTTAAAATTCGAAAATTTTTAATATTTTTCGAGGTATTAAAAAAACCTAACCTCAATTATTTTTTTACTAATTTGTTTATAACTTTTGTAATTTTTTCAGCTCCTTTTCGAACTTTCTACGTGATAATACGAATCGAATGACACCTTATTCGTAATTTTCGGGAGACTTCATAAAAATTTTTGAAGAAAATGGTTGATATGAACTAGACTATTTGAAGGATCATCTATTTCCCTTTTCATCACTTCCTTTTGAATTTGATGGTGATGATGACGATTATAAATTAATGATAGTTTTTATCAACTTTCATTCGAAAATTTTGTAAAGCCATTTTTAAAAGAGCTTCCTCCCTGAAACTCTGCTTCAATGTAGAAACACAAAACATTGCCGTTGGAAAAAATTCAAATTAGATTTATCGTTCAACCGAAAATTCGATTTTTTGGTATCAAAACAATGTTTTTTATTTTAGATTTTTTTAAGGACAAACACAATCACTACAGGAAAATCCTTAAGGCGCTCTTAGAGCGGTGCCTGTGCGAAAGTAGTGATTCACATTAGATTTGGATCGTTGGAAACTAAATCCATTTGGAAAAACGTTCTCAGGATGTTTATTCCGCATAAACGCCGTTCCCCAAATGAAAGAACAATTGAATAGTGGAGTTCGAGGTGTAATGAATTGAACCTCAAAACGATGAGCAGCCACAGTCTATCGCGTATTACTGATATGTACCGCTCTTGGTGGAATCAAGTGTTCGAAGCTGTTGTACAACATTAAATTTGCTACAAGAGAGTTCATATCAACTTGAAAGATGAATATTAAAAAATAAATTATTTCCCAATAATTTTCAATTTAAAATACCACAAAGACAAAAAGCCGATACTGACTTTCACCGATAACTGAATAGAACTGGCCGATACTTGATGAAAATCCATATTAAAAAAAACTAATCAATACAGTTTATTGTATGATTTTCACTATAAGTGAATATTTTTAATTTATTGATCAGACACAGAAAATTAACTAGTAATAAACTGTAAGTCTCTCAAATTTCAAAAATAATAATTTATCAACCCTATAGAGTATGTTATTAGTTAATTTTCTATATAAGATTAATAAATTCAAAATCTTTCAAGTCATATTACTTTAAAACTGTGGTTTATGCACTATAGTTTGTAGAAACTTTCTCTACAACAGCTTCACACTCACTTGTTCAAAAAAAAATTAACGACAAAAAATGAGTTTCAACAAGAAAAAAATACTTTTTTTATTTAAATGTAAAATCGAATTTTTGGATGAGTGATTAATCTAATTTGCTTTAATTTTTTTCCAATGGGAATTTACTGTTTTTTATATAGTATCACATTCTCAGGTAGGAAAGAAGCAAAAAAAATATCTCAATAAATGAAATACCCCACTCCCAAAGCTTCCATACAGTAATAGAGGTAATTTATGCTTATGAGGAAAAGGAAATATTAGGTTGTTTCAAAAGTTTTGTCCTTTTTAATGTCATGTATTTTTGTAACTCCATATCTCAATAAATGTTTATTCTACTGTGTCGTGTATATACTGATCGATAGAGAATTTTTTACTCGATCCATTGATGCTGTTCATTTTGTTCCAAATTTTAATTTTTTGCTTGTTTTCAACTTATTACTATATGATATATGATAGGCCGAAAACTTAACCAGGAATTTGGCAATGATAGTGTTCGACGTTGGTTTGCGAAATTTGGTTACGGAGATTTTAGCTTCGAAGATAAACTCCGAAGTGATTGGCCTACAGTAATCCAGGACGAAGATTTAAGGACCCTGGCGGAGACTAATCCATCACAAACTGTGCGCGAAATGAAGGAAGAACTGGACGTCAGCTCCCATGCGGTTTTTGATGCTTTAGTTCAGGCCTTCTTAAATTATGGGTCGCGACCCCAAATGGGGTCGTGCAGCAAAATTCTGGGGTCGCGAGAGATTTTAATGCCAGATAGTTAAATACGCGATTTTATAACAGATATGTATTAGTGCAGAGTCACACTAGCAGTATGGAAAAATTGCTGCTGTGGAATATGCACATAGGGTGCAAGGGCAAAAAGGGCAAAAATATTGGTTCCAAATCATTTTTTCAACCTGTTCATTATGATCATATAACTTTTACTCGCTGCCTTATTCACCGAGTGCTTCAGGATGCTGTTAAGATTATACATTTTATTAAGAGCCATGCCCTTAACAGCCCTGCCCTTAACAGCCATGCTCTCAACAGCCACTTATTTTTAATTCTCTGTAAGGATACGGATTCTCAAGAGGTTAAAGTTTAAGTAGATTATTGTTTTTAAAGGACGAAATCGAAACATTTTTAACCAAACGAAAATGTGAACTTGCTGCTTTTCTTCAAAATGACTAATAGCTATCCAAGCTGTTATATTTGTCAGATATCTTTGCGAAATTAAGCGATCTCAACTTGTCTCTTCGAGGAAAAATTGCGATATATGTATTTACTTCGAATGAAAAAATTGAAAGTTTTATTTAAAAATCAACGTTTGGAAAAGTAAGGTAGAAAATGTTTTTCAGTGTCGACAATTTTATAATCGAGAAAAATCATTGTGAAACTTTTCTTGCAAAAATTATTGTAGATCACTTAAAAGCATTAGAAACACAGTTCCGTACATATCGTTTCCTAGGCAAACTTCGAAACATTTCAATGACAAAATTATCTGAAATGAGAATCCATGAATATACAAAGGTTGCAACTCGCCAAAAAAAAGGTTGTTTTCCCAAAATATTACTATTTGTATTTTATATATTCAAAAATTCTATTAGGACCAGGAACACCTCGTCTCCAACCGACGTTTTAGAAAAGTACAGGATGAAAATAATAACTTATTCTCGAAAAAGATCGTATGCTGTTAAACAAATGTCTTCTGGAGAGGATCAGGGCAAAGGTGGAAAATTATAGAGAGGAATGATATGCTTTGGTTTACATTCGGGTCTGCCATTGTCTTCAATAAATTGAGACCACAACTAACAGATATATGGAATATGAATTATTTCCATGAGTTGTTGTCACATTTCAATATATGGGTATTGATACTACATTGATATACAAGGTGCTTAAATTAAAGTAAGTACATGATATGAATTCATTACGATTTCAAACATATGGTCTGATTCAGCGGAAACAGAAATAACGGTAAGTACCACAACAACTACTCTAATGAGTCGAATCAATTTAGCAAGTACATTTTTTCCATGAAGACAACTTTTCGGGCGATTCATATTTTTTTTTCCGAAACGAGTTATACCGGTTTCGGGATTTTGCTCCTCATCAATGTAGGGTAGGTCTTATATAGATATCACTGAATAGAGCATGCAACATTGTTACATAACTGGAAAAATCTCCTGTTAATTCGATTGCAATGAAGAATGAGAATGCAAGTGATTTTTATCCCAATGAAGAAGTAGACTTCAGACGAAATGTCATGTATCCAAATTGACTACCACCAAATTGTGAGGAGTTTATTCACTGGCATGACTATCAAAGTCTATTTGCCGCGTCCATTATTGAGTTTGGTAGGGAACTTGACGGGTATCGATTGTTGGGGTCATGTTGAGTGTGACCAAGATACCACAAAACACTGGAAACACGAGCACATACTCCTAAAGTTCTGGCACCTGTTTCACCAGTACAATAACAACGTAATATGGGCTAGTTTGGTTCATCAGGTTCTTCTCCATCATCATATTTGATCGACAGTTGATATTTTGTGGCATGTTCAGAAATGCCCTGACTGTCATAAATTCAGATTTCTCTTCGGAATTGTCGACCTGAAACTCTTCATTTTCTGCCCTCTGTAATTTATTCTGTATATACTAAGGTAAAAGTTTCAAATCTCTTATATAATTTATCGTAAGGCGAGGAATGTTTGAATCAGGTTTCCATTCATACGGATCCATTGACCATTTCTCAGATGAAGATTGTCCACTTCCACTCTAGCATAGACCACATTTACCTTCTGTGATTTTCGTAGCAATTCTTGTGCCAGCTGAGCATTGGTATCTTTCATTGAGACTGGGAAGTGGAAGCTGTTGATGAGTGCGCCAGCGATTTGATATAGATTGCTAACATTGTGGACATGGATTTTAGCAAAAAACTTAAAAACATACTTTTCAAATGTCCATTTCTTGCTTCAACTATCCATCTAGTTTTCGTCACTAATCGAGATTTATTTGCTTCCTCAGTGGAAAGCCGTTTCGCCCTCGTGGAACAATCGCGGGTATTTCATATTGTATGCCAAGATTATTCAGTAAGGGTACGGCATCTCGATAACCCCCATCCACAACAAAAATATCAACTTCATCAAATCATCCCCTCATGTCTTCTAAGTTTCTTTCAAACTGATTCTCCAAAATGTTTGCGTCATTGTTGCGACCGGATGAGGAATAGGGTCCTTGAATACTCAGTATATATCCATCCGGGGTTACAATCAATACTGCTTTCACCAGATGATGTCCCTTGTATCGGCAGAAAGATTGGCGCAGTATCCTGTAATGATATGGCGGCGTATGAACCGTCGATGTAAACGGTGGCCTTCAGGTTGTCTGGGGCGGGTTATATAAAACATTGGCAAACTCACTCACATGCCTTCTAATATATGTATAATTCCTCATCGATGGCTGCAAAGCTGATATTTGATGGAACGATTCTTTGCATCAAAGACTGTCTTATTTTAGAAATTGCTAGGCTATTATCCCTAGAGGAGTAATATTCTATTATTCCTAGAGGGATATCACAGAACATAAAAAGACTACGAAAGTGTTCTTTATTTATGAGAGATATTGTCTAAAAGTCATCCTCACTGAAATCACTCTCACCCTCATAGCTGGAGTGTTCAATAGCCACAAAACGAAGCCCTTAAAGGAAGTTGCTGCCCCTTTATCACATAAGGTCTATTTACAAACTGGATTCCTGGTAATAGTAACGGCAAAATGAAACCGTTATCATCGAGATGAATATATTCCGATGGACAAAAACATTGGCCCTGCATTTATTGGATAGAGTTGGATCAATCGCGAAGTCCTCACTTCATTTGTAATAGATCGATTACAGTTTGAACATATTATTTTTTCTTCTCCTACAATGAGACGGTGACCAACTCGTGCATCCCGCCTAGAAATAACTATTTTTCCAAATGTTCTTTTCCATGAAAAAGATACGACATTCGAGCTGGTATTGATTGGGTATCTCATACAAAGCAATTCACTTGATTTTGATCGGCCATAATGACCTGGGAATATTTCAATACGAGATACAACTGAATATGATTATCTCACCTTATCTAACTTTGAAAAGCAGAAAATAAAAGGAAACAGGTAATTGATGACCAGAACTTTAAACCAATCCTATAATTATTAGCAAATACTAACATTTCATCAACGTTCAGAACATCAAATATGTTTGCTATCAAAAACATTTATAACTCTGACAGAATCAAGGACTGCTGAACAAGGACTAGGACAAGCAGACCAAGGACTGCTGTATTTTAGATATGGAATAATACAGGTACAGAAAAGTAGTAGGTATAAGTCTTGGAAACGAAAACGTAGTTATTTCAGTTCAGTACATTGTATTTTGTTAATTTGATATTTTAAAATTGCCTTTGGCTTTTTAGAAAAAGTTAGTGGGGCACAAAAGAAATATAGCAGTTATAAATTCAAGAATCGTGTTAGGAATCACACGTTAAAAGGTAAGACCTCGTTAATCCTTAGCTCGCACAAGTTTCGACTTTTGAGGGTTGTCGATTGTAGGGGTGCGACAGCTGGTTAACGAAAAACAGATTTTAAACAGATTTTTCAAACAGATCAATTCAAGAAAGTCATGTTTACACTGTTGAAATTAAGTGTATTACTTTCCTATGCAAGCAACTGTACACAATTCGAGAATATGAAAAACCAGACTACCTGAACTAGTGTATCAAAAGTTAACTTTTGAAAAATTAAATAGTTCTGAGATTGCAGAGAAATGAAATGAAATACTATACTGTATAATTGAAACATTTGCGAGGTAAGCATTGCGTCATTGATCAAGAATGACTCATCTACATTATGTCAGAAAATAAAAGAAATTCACTGATGATTTTAGAAATCATTTCAAAATTATTCCGAAACATTCCTTCTCCTTGTCTTTGGACGATCGCTGCAACTTTACTTGGATTCAGATTAATGAGCACAGACGTTGTCACACTTCTACATATATTAGCTACATAGCTTCAAAAAATCAGCCAAATATATTGATGAAAACTTAACTATACAAAGGGATACATTTTCACGAAATTGAAAATATATTTTTGATCGCACCGTATCTTCCAAATATTTAAAGTTAGATGGTTGGTTCAAATGCAAAATATGATCGCCTTCTCATATACTGTAAGAAACATCAATCGCATATGGATCCGCAGGAAAACGAATATTTTCTCAAAAAAAGTTTGGTAACAAGTACCAAAAACAAAGTTTACCCCCTCTGTATACCCTAGAAACTTTTGTCATTTGAACATTTTGATGCTCATATTGTGGATTCCACTTTGAAAATTCAGATCGATGCGATTTAAATTAAATTCGGGATTTTTTGAAAAATCGTCAAAAATCAAACTTTTACTTCCCGTAGAATACAAACGCTGGCATTCAGAGAGTTGGCGCAATGGTAACTTTTGTTAAGTGTGGCATGGACTGCATCATATTGAAATTTCAGCGATTTTCACAGAAAAAGGTTTTCCGTAAGATTAGTGACGAGTCCTTTAAAATAGTTCTCATGATATTTATTTAAGCACATTGACTGTAAGTACAGTAATTGGACAAACAATGCTAGAACAAATTGGGAAATTTGGCAATATTTTTTCATCAATTTTCAAACTATCAGAATCAGGATAACTTATTTGTACAGTACGTGATAAATAGGGGTCAAAGATAAGATAATTCTGAGAAAATTACTCATGGTGGATATTTTTAACATGAAGCAAAATATGAAATGAGTGGTAACAAATGAAAAACAAAATGAGATTGATACAAATAATATTTGAGGTTTAAAAACCTCCAGTGCTCAACTTTTTGTTATAATATTACTTCTGTGATGCCTATGTTTGTTCACCTTGTCTCTCTGTCTTATTCATTTATAGTGATAAAAAAAGTTTAATCTTTAAGTTCCCAGATCATCATTATCATCATCATTGTTTATTGATCCCAAGAAACATAAATGTTCATAATAGGATCCTTAACTAAATATATAAATTTAATTATTAGGAAAATTATATCTAAACAACAAATTTTACATTACATATATACCTAGTTTTTTTTCTTTTACTGGTATTGAGACGTCTGGATTTCCTAGTTTGATTTATATGGATAATTTTGCAATACCAAATTTGAAATATTGAAGGAAAAATATTTTTTGTGGAGAAAATCACACCTTTCATAAACCTTTTTTGGAGGAATGTCACCTTCACAATGTGAGGAAATAAAAATGTTAATCTAAAAAAATCTATTTTTCCGTTAACCAGCTGTTGCACCCCTACGAACGACTGTTGTAATTTATTTATTATTTTGGCTCACCATACAGAGGTTTTGGGAGAGCAATGAAAAACTTTGACAGAGATGTCATAGAGATTGTTTCGTTTTGTAATTGAAGTAATTTTATTCTATTCTAGTAATTTTCATATATTAAAGTTAAATTGAACTTCGAACATTTCTACACACCCAGAACCAGTAACCGAAAATCCTGACCGATATTTCCAACATTACATATTACGAATCGTAAAATTCTTGCCAATTATACAAACATTTGTCAATCAAATAATTCTTCAACAAGTTACTGAATTTATTGAGGTTTGTTATATCTTTGAGACACCTATAGGGAGCTTATTGAAAATAGTAAGACCTACCACCGATGGATAATTTAATGATGGGTGTGAAGTTATCTAAATCCACAAAGTACACTGAGAAAAAAATATTGCATTATTATTTTTTCATTTACCGACTCTTCACACCTACCATTTTTCAATATGATTCAAGATTGAGATTACAAGATTGAGATTCTCCTGATGATCAATTTAGTAAATAAATACAACGTGTCAGAGTTTTTCAGTTCTGAGAAGACTGGAAACTTTTGCACCATATTAGTTGTTTAATGTAATGAATTGATAAATGTATGGAGGACTAGATACTTCGGAAAGATACTGCCAAGACAGTATCTTTCAGATGGTCTATATGAATACATATCTGATTGAACTATAGTAATAAATAGCCTCAAAGAAACATATAAGCCTCTTGATTTTCATGAACCATAAAACCAAAGCAAAGGAGAACATTGGAGTTAGAGTAAAACATGTTTTTGGAAATATTTTACATTATTTATAAATTATAACAATTGTAACAATCTTGTAGGGGTACAAACTCAATTTTTAAATATATGATCAGGAATAATATCTCTTAATCCTGTAGGTGTACAAACTCAATTTTTGAATATATGATTTTTTCAAGTTTCCACCCCATTTTCACCCCCTCAGACGACCTGGAAAACTATAACGTGAAGTTTTTCCCTGCAAATCGGGTGTCAGGAGTAAAATATATCAATTTTGTAGGTGTACAAACTCAATTTTTAAAATATATGATTTTTTCAAGTTTCCACCCCATTTTCACCCCCTCAGACTGCCTGAAAAACTATGACGTGAAGTTTTTTCTGACGAATAGATCATATCTCAAACTTGTAAGTGCACACATTCAATTTTCGAAGATACGATTTTTTCAATTTCACACCCCATTTTCACCCCCTCAGGCGGTCTGGAAAACTATGTCGTGAAGTTTTTTATGTCGAGTAGATCATCAGGAATAACATATGTCAATTTTGTAGGTGTACAAAGTCGATTTTTCATTTAACGATTTTTTAAAATATTTTCACCCTATTTTCACACCTTCAGACAGTTTAATAAACTAGGACGGCTCTGTTTTTTTACTAATTCTGTCAATAAGCGTATCATATTGAAAAATGGTAGGTGCGCAGAGTCTTTAAATGAAAAAATAATAATGCGATATTTTTTTCTCAGTGTACTTTGTGGACGT
>WOGN01004380.1:0-14160 GCA_015342105.1 Leptinotarsa texana
CTAAGAACAATATTAAAACACTTATAACACCACCAACTTTATAATATTTATTAGTCTATTCAACAACAATGTCAGTTTCAGACTGACTCACTTGAACATATTTCAACACACAAAGGAATGTATCATCCTCTTATGTCCAGGGCTGTACAGAGCACTGATCCTAAGTCACTCCCTAACACTAACTATAAAGTTAAAAAATAACACAGAATTTAAACTGTCAATTATTGAAAATAGGGATTCCACGCTCTGATTGGTTTTACGGAAAGGTTGTGGCGTTTGCGTTACTTAATCCATAGATCCAGCTTAAACATTATTGCAAACCAACTGAAAGGACTGATATCAATTTTTGTTATGTTTTTCTGTATTCTACTGTGATTTTGTTACTGCGTAAAATTTCTGAACCTTGATAAAATCAGGAGTTATCTTAATAAAATATGGAAATCTCGTTTTATAACACTGGTATTTGAATTTGATCTCTAGTGCTTTCAACTTTGTCACTAGGTCCTAATGTAGATTTTTTAACAAAAACGGATGAATTGAGTACTTTTCTCTACGTTATTTCAAGGTCACGCGAAGTCATTATCCATTGAAATCTACAATATATTACTCTTATGTAGCTTCAGTGTTACAAACCTACATATTTATTAATTACTAAAAAGTGATTGGGTTAAATTATCAAGTAATATTTCAATTCACACTTTCAATCTATCTTCTATTTGTTTACTTCAATTGTTCAATTTCAAAGGATAAATCGGCGACTTGATCAGTAGACTGCTATAACAAAATGAGTCATTTTAGTTCCCCAATGCCTGCCAGGGAATTTCTTTGGGATGTTTTCCAAAGGTAAGTAAATTTTAAACAATTTCCTAAGAACTTTTTCAAAGTTATAACCACAACTTTCAGAGTTGATAAAGATAGAAGTGGATTCATTAATGCAGATGAGTTGGGTTCAGCTTTATCTAATGGTACTTGGAGTCCATTCAATCCCGAAACAGTTCGGCTGATGATAGGTAAAACAATTCTTTCTAAGATACAATTTGATACCTTCACAGGACCTTTACTATTTTTTTTTCAACAAGGTATGTTTGATCGTCATAACAGAGGTCAGGTCAGCTTCGAAGATTTTGCATCTTTATGGAAGTACGTCACAGACTGGCAAAACTGCTTCAGATCATTCGATAGAGACAATTCTGGAAACATTGATAAAAGTGAGTTGAAAACTGCTCTGGTAACATTTGGATACAGACTGTCCGACGGGTTGATAGATACGCTGATAAGAAAATTCGACAGGCATGGACATGGAACCATATTATTTGATGATTTTATTCAGTGCTGCATTATATTATATGTGAGTTAACTATATTCACTACTTGTAGCTGAAACTTAAAACAATTACTTCAATTTCAGACTCTAACTTCTTCATTCAAGCAGTATGATACTGATCAAGATGGATACATCAAAATCCACTATGAACAATTTCTCAGCATGGTTTTCAGCCTGAAAATTTGAAATTGATCTACTGTATAATACAATTATGGTTATGTCGGGTTCAAACTGGTCGGGTTCATATCTTATGCAAGATATGACTTCATATAATAAACAGCATATAGACTTTAATAGTTCAAACTATTTAAGGACTCTTGTAATGTAAAAATCATGGATCATGGGAAATCTGGTGAAAGCTTCAGTTACTATGTTTCTGTTATGTGACAGCTTCTATCTCACTGAAAAGTGGATTAAAACTATGAAAAAGTCTTTCGGCTTTGTATTTGTACATCAAAATATAGAAAGTGGGAAACATCTGAAGAAACAAAAAAAATTCATTACAAAGATGTGTAAATCCTTCTCAAAATCACTTTTTCTTATTCATGTTGTAAACCACAGATTCGTCATAGAATTAAAACACATATCGTACACAAGAACCCTAATACAACTCAATATATGAAAAAATATTGTTTAGTTTGTTATATATACAAACTTTTTTCTAAAAATCAAAAAATATTTTTTCTTATTAAATGTGTCTAACAGTTGACCTGCTTTTACAGTGGTCACATCTTGACTGTGTTTGTCCTTCCAGCAGTAACATATTTGTGAGATTAATATTATGAAAAATACTTCATCCTGTAGTAGTAGTCTGATCTCTGCTTGTGTTGAGAAGGAGAGAAAAATCACTATTTTGAAGAAAGGTTTACATTTCCTAATTTCGAGTCTGATCTTTCCCATTCATTTTGGATGTTATAATGATGATTCACTCAGTTCTTGCAAAATCTTGAAGACTTTGTCACTCTAAGAGACAAATCTGTTCAATCACAATGACAGCTAATTAAAATGTGCAAACAAATCACTTATTCTTTCTCAGTCAGAGGAATTTTATTTATTATAAAGGGAATATTTTTAAGAGGGAATTGTTAGAAAAAAATTTTGGCTTCCTTTTAGAAGTAGAAACCCTAAAGTTTTTTTCAACAAAAAAACAATTTTTCCTAAGAATCACCCCCTTTTCAATAAATGAAATGTCTATGTCTGGGACTAGAAGTATGCATGATTCAAATGAAACAATTTTTTCTACTCTAGAACAAAAACTCTTTTTCGGTGCACATTTCTAAGCATTACAGCATGTAACGTGTTAGGAATCACACGTTGAAAGGTAAGACATTGTTAATCCTTAGCTCGCATAAGTTTATTAACTTTTGAGAGTTGTTCGTATGGGGGTGATAGTTGATTAATGGAAAAACAGATTTTTGTAAACTCTTCAGTGAAAATCTCACAATGAAGTGTTATTTGAATACGTTATGGATTTTCATCAAGTATCAGCCAACTCCATCACAAGTTGTCATCATAAGGAGATGACAAAACAGTTTTAGACATCTACAGATGATACTAACTTCATTGAGAGTCACTGGTTTTATTCTAGTGTTAGGAAAGTGTTTTCAATAGATTTATTTTTCACCAAAGATTACGAAATTGTCATTGTCGAATTTTACAAAAGTGAGTGATTTGTCTTGATTAGATATCCAGAAAAGTCATGATAAGGAGTTGGAGAGTAGTGTTTTTACCTTAAATACCTAAAGGTTCACAGATTTAAAGTTTTTTAAGTAAAATTTTATAACTATACTCTTGAATGTATTAATATTCCTCTGTATAATATCTGTTTAAATTTTGAATGAATACATTGACATGACAATGAATGACATTCCCAGACTAGTCTCAATGTCACTCTTGAGTTCTTCATTGCTCTCAGAATGGGACCATCAGTTTATTGATCCGCCAAACCCTATTTCTTTGACCTCTCATAGATATTCCTTGCTTTATTGTAGATTTGCATACACTTCCACCTGGAAGTCGGATGCCTATTAGCCGAGCAGGAAGCTGTTATATAAATTTCAGCTCGTTTCCCATGCTCGGTTTTGGTCCGGTCTATATATCATTTATTTCTGTCGAGCATGTTCTTCAGGAAACTGTTCATAATTTACTCTTTCTGTTTTGTGATTTTAATCGGGAAGTTTGTGTTGAAGTTGGTATAATTGTCATTTCTGTCAAGGAAGTTTTTTCTCCTTGCTTACTTTTTCAATAGTAATCGTCTTTCATATTTGGATACCAAATCAAGGACGCTAAGTTACACAATGGTGCTGAGTTTCAGCACCATCCTGTATGCTGTCATTGTTACCAATTCTTGGAATTCTCAGTGCATCTGCGAACAATTTGCTTTGTTGATTCGAACATTTTGAGTGGTTTATTTTAATTATTCAATCCTTCCTCTGGTTAACCCATCTTCTTGGCATAGTCTTAACCTATTAGGTAAAATTTCTTTCAACGACAATACACATTACACAATGGAGAGGAGTATGCGATCAAAGTACTAATAAAATTTAGGAGTATTTTTCAGGAAATAAAATCGTTATTAATACTACCTTTAGAATATACATTATAAATCATTATTTGTTTTGATGATAAATTGAAACTAATTGAGAACAGTGAGTTTTCACCTTCATTTGGAGACTTGAGATGTTGACAAATTTTTGTCTAATATGAGTGTAAATAAATTATTTTGTGAGGATTTAGTTGCCAATGGATTAATGTAGGTTTTGTTCGATTCAATTTTGATATATTATTTATCTCCAGAGATATTTACACTTTGAAAAAAAATACAATTGTTAATTCTCTTCTCGTTACTCGTATGACTTTCAACTTTTCAATAAGCCTATATACTAGAACTAAAAGTTTTATTGTTTATACCATGTCTTTCAAGTATTGTTGAAGTACCACAACCCTTCACGAAATAGTTCCTAAATACTGTAGAATTCGTAAATGCATTTCTAGGGATTTCGTTGGTCCAAAAGATGTCAAAATTAATAATTGTCTGTCTTATTATAAAACCTTGAAACTTGTGTTTGCTATTGAAAATCTGCCAAATGAGCTCCAGCCTAATATCTGTTGAATGACTAGAATAGAAAAATAATTCTGATAATGCCCCCTTACAAACGACAATCCTCAGGTTGGGCTCAGTATTAACGAGGTCTTACCTATTAACATGAGATTTCTACCACGCTTGAAATTAAAACATCATTCACACAGCGGAATATAAAAACTCGAAATGTTTCATTAGTAGAGTTCTAAAAGACCAACAAATACGGAAAAAATACTGTATATTATCATTCAGAAAAGTAATTCAAGAAAAGCATAAGATGATACAGTTAGAACTGTTTGATACATTAGTACACCAAAGGTATTGGCATATTGTTAAAACTGAACGTTTTTTTTCACCAATATATGCTGTACCGTAATGAATAACCCGCTTCCCAGATACTTGATTTCAGATTCACTTACATTGATATAGTATGTTTTTCATTTCAAGTTGCATAAATAAATTTTTCAAATTCGCCATTAGCTTTGTGTATTACATATGTTCTGCATTTATATAAATAAGTCAACATTAGTGAAAGTATTATTTTTTTTATAATAGCTTTGAATAAATTACTCATGAGATATTTCCTGAAATTATTGAAATGTCTCAATGTGAGAAGACTCATCAGACCTTACTTATACAGTGCGTCTCAATGAGTTGAAACCATGTGGAAAACTCATTTCATAAAAAATTCTGCAATGATTAAAACCTAAAAATCAATCATCAGTTATCATATTCTTTCAGTCGTTTGTGAGGTTTGTCGAAAAATATGAATTTTGCTTGATATCGAAAACTTTTGTCATAATATGTTTTGGTTGGTTTCCGGGTTTTGCCGTGGTCTTCTTTGGTTACAATCTCCAAAACTTTCAACGGCACAGTCATCTTCAGATGCTTGGTTAAAATACTCTTCTGAACTGAGTTTCATTTGATACATCAGGAAGAGTACTTCAACCACGCCACTGAAGATGACTACCGTAGTTGCAGATGAAACGTTTGGAGATTGTAATCAAAGAAGACCACAGCAAAACCCCGGAAACCAACCAAAACATTGACGCCTACAATCCTATAGGTTGTCAAAATAAGTGTATCAGAATTGAAAATCATGTTCTAATATACAATTGCATCAACTTGGTATACATTTTTTTGATTTTTTCGAAACTTGTACCTACAATAAAAACGAAAATTCAACTGTGATTATTATACATGTAAAATATAAATTTTAAAGAAATTTACAAAATTTATTCACTAAGTAGAAATTTTGATATTTCATGGTGAATCAATGCATTAGCATATTTGAAAGTGATTTTGAATTCTGATGAACTTTCTCAAATAACAATTTTTGATATTGTCAAAAATAAAAATACTTTACACCTGAGCAAAATGTATGTTTTTTGACAAAAACCTCTTATAAGATAATGAATGCTTGCATTTTTGTTTTTAGTCCTTTGGAAAATAACAATTTTCCCATGTGGTTTCAACTTATTGAGACATACTTCATACAAAAAATTGTTGAGAATATAATTAAAGTATGTGTTGCTCAACAATATTTATTAAAAGTTTGATTATTACAAAAATATTAAACCTATAGTACATCAAGATACTTTTCAAAGAATTCTCACTTCAGAGAAATCAATATAAAAATCACAAGTTTTTTACAATTAAGTTCAGTTTAAAACTAAAATTTCATTCTCAGCTGAAATAAGTATAAATCTACTCAATGAAATAATATTTCCAATGATTAGTACTTTGTGTTAAACTTGTGAGGTAATATTCTTAGAATTCATCTGAACATAAACATAACATGCAATGTATAAATATAGTGTCTGATAAAAATGATTTTAAACAATGAGAAAACTGTTTTTCCTATCATTAATTATATTCCAATAGTTATACTAAGAGAAAATAATTCAACAATGTTACTCTACTCAAAGATGCATAGACCCTGGTGTTATCAACCACTTTGCTTTCGTTTTGTCAAAAACTCTCAAAGCGACACATGTTGAGATATTTAATTTTTGGATCATAATGTAAAAAATCTTTCACCCAATATCAATTTAATTCAAAATGTAAAGAGCACTGAAAATAAAATTGAAGTTCTAACTTGATACTGTCTAGTTGTGTCACTTGAGTTGGACTCAACACCTTTGTGAAATTCTGAAATTTATTGAATCTCTTTATTTCTTCATCAAGAATGCTGTAGGTCAAGATTTTTTGACAATATGTTCCTAGTGATGGCATCAGGGATATTCCATGTATCTTGCTTTACTATATAAAAAATAAACACCATACTATTTCAGACAGAAGAGTATAAATCACAGATAATTTCATCAATTCTTTAAACTTGAATTTTAGTGTTAGAATGAAAAAATATTTATTGATTATATTATTTGATAATGAAAGCTATTTGAGTTCCATTAATATAACATGCTTAAGAATACTTTAAGACATTAAACAAGTAACAAGTCATTTGGAAGGCAGAAAGTTTCCAACTAGTAGTTAACTACTCGATAAAAATCAGATAAAATCACTGTGTTAAACACCAAAATATAAAAGCCACTTGAAACAAAACTGGGATTTAAAGAAAAGTATACTTAAATAGTGGAATATTTTCATAAATACACATAAGATAATAGTTATTAATTCAGATGCACTTCATTCTTTATAAATGATAAAATTGAGAAACAAAATCCAACCTTTTAGATTCATCATTTGGTTGACGTGAGTTATTCCCACCTAGCATATTAGTGGCACAAAATCACTATATGTAGATGAGTGAATATTCAGATTTTTAAACTAAAAACCATACTCAAAAACTGCTCATAGTGAATTGTAATGTATCCATCTTGATCGGTGTCATACTGTCTGAATGAAGATGTGAGAGTCTGAAAAAACATTAATCAGCTGCAATTTATGAATCATTACTAAATAACTCACATATAGTCCAATACAGCATTGAATAAAATCATCAAACAATATTGTTCCTCTTCCATGTCTGTCAAATTTTCTCAACAAAGTTTCAACCAAATTATCAGATAGCCTGTATCCAAATGATATAAGGGCTGTTTTAAGTTCCTCTTTGTCAATGTTTCCAGAGTTGTCCCTATCAAATGATCTGAAGCAGTTTTGCCAGTCTGTGACATATTTCCACAAAGCACCAAAGTCTTCAAAGCTCACTTGACCTCTATTGTGGCGATCAAACATTCCTTGAAAGAATGATTTTTATTAATAGTTTGGAACTGAGGAAGTTTGGTACTTACCTATCATCAAACGTACAGTTTCTGGATTGAAAGGACTCCAAGTACCATTTGATAGAGCCATTCCTAACTCATCGGCATTGATATATCCACTTCTATCTCTATCAACTCTGTAAATAAAGGAGTATATATTGTAATCTAGAAGATAAATAGTAGCTGATAAACCCACCTTTGAAATACATCCCACAGAAATTCTCTACTAGGCATTGGAGAAGAGAAACTCATTGAATTGATTTTCCAAATTGTATCCCTGAGAAATTTTTTTCAAAATACGGCCTGTAAAAAACAATGGAACACCAAAACGTCACTAAAGTCTATCCACTCCACTGTAACTAGAAACGAAATTCCTTGATCATTTGTCATAAACGTCATCGTCGTGTCATTCTCATTCAGTGATACCAATTTGCTAGTGTCTCTCTCTCTCCTTCTCTCTATATTTTTTTGGCTATTGCTTCCGTGCGGCGCATTCAGCCAGATTTGCTAGTATTTATACTGCTTTTGCCAGTACTCTCATCGACTTGCAGTAAGGGGTTCGTAATGACATTTTATTTCTGTTACCGAAAATTGAAACAATGCTGTTAGTTACTGTTTTTTAACTAGTTTTTATCCAGTACTCAGAGCGATAATAAGACATAGAGCTGCCAATACAATACATGTATTTTGAAACCGGTATGGTACTATCTTTTTCTGTACAACTTATGGGCGAGGGGGGTGGCGGATAATGAGAGGTTATGAAGAGTTTGTTTATATTTGAAGTTAGTTGGACCATAAAACAGTGGCGGTTGGTTTGAGTTTGACCATAAAACAGTGGCGGTTTGATTTAGTTGATAAACGGAGGGATATTATATATTTATAAAATAAATCATTTAATTTTTTTCAAAAACCACACCTCACGATTTGACCTCCACCAACTTTGTTTGAAAAATATATCACATGTTTCGCTAGCACAGTAGCTTTTTCAAGTAATTTGAAAAATATATCATATGTTTCGCTAGCACAGTAGCTCTTTCAAATCACTTGAAAGAGCTATTGTGCTAGCGAAACATATGATATATTTTTCAAATAAAGTTTGTGGAGATCAAATCGTGAGGTGTAGTTTTTGAAATTACTATGGATCTTCATCAAGTAACGGCCGAATCAATCAGTAAATCATTTCAGGTGAAAATGTATTCTGTTCAAATAGTTCCTACAGGTAACCCGATTTATTATTAATGATTATAGAAATGAGACCAGTTTTTCTACCACCTACTAGATTTTTATTTATGTATGGCTTTATAATAAAGAGCGTGGTTTACTGGATTAAAATTAAATTATTACAAATGAGCTAATTCATAACGATGATAAATGTTAATTTCAAAAGTAATGAATCATATTTGATAAACAAGCGGTACGGTTTGTGAGGTCTGATATAAAGAATTTTCGATTAGAAATCATGAACAGTTATAATTACGATTGAGGTTTGATATTATGTGATTTCATTCAAAATTGGTATCTAGGGGTTTTTGGAAACCGACATTGTTTTTTTTTCAATAATTAATGCTGACGAATTCTATAATTACGAAAAATCATTAATTTAAATAAAAAAAACTTTATTCAAAAATGAAAAATATGTTTTTCATATGTGTGCCATAGGTCATATCCTTTCTTTGATCAACAGATTAAAAAGCTTTCTGCTCAATGTTCAGTTTGTATACTAAATAGTCATTCTTGTGCAACCGGTGTTAAATCTATTATTGCTCACTTAACAACTAACCTACGTCACATGAAGACTGATTTCCGTTTTGGTTATTCTTTCTTTGCACGAGGCTCTCGAGGCTCATAAGAAATGAGGGTTGTCATTTTTTACCTTTTTTTTTGGTTGGATTATGCCAAATAATGAAATAATATAAACATATTTTCAAAAAAATTTATTTACAAGAATAAATAAGTTTAAAAAATTGATCATTAAAAGCATCAAAAATATCCCCGTTCAAAATGTCGGTTCACAAAGACACCTAGATACCAATTTTGAATGAAATCACACAATAATATCAAACCTCAGTCGTAATTATAACTGTTCATGATTTCTAATCGAAAATTCTTTTTATCGGATCTCACAAACCGTACCGCTTGTTTATCAAATCTGAGAATAAATCAAAAATTTCTTCATCTGATTATATGAAGCAAAGTTCATTACTTTTGAAATTAACATTTATCATTGTTTTGAATTAGTTCATCTGAAATAATTTAATTTTAACCCAGTGAATCACGCGCTTTATTATAAAGCCATACATTATAATAAATCAGATATCCTGTAGAAACTATTTGAACAGAATACCTTTTCACCTGAAATGATTTATTTCATAAATATTTAATGATCTTCCAATTATTAACTAAACCAACCGCCACTGTCTTATGGTCAAACTTACTTCCCGTGAACAAACTTATGCTGCCTTCAATGTAAGGATGGAAAAGGCATCTCTATCGTCTTTTGTTACTCTGATCACCAAGTGATCATCTTCAAGAGGAAGATCAACTAGTTTGGGTTTACAACATTCAAAAGTCTTACTGTTTGTTTCTTTTATCACAGAGCTCTTTCAGCTGATCAACCTTTTTCTCAGACAATATGGACCTCTGATGAACACCAGCGTTGATAATGAAGGTATTCGAGAGATATCCATCGACGGCCACTTGCAGAGAACGTTATTTCAGAAAGCCATACACAAAAATAATTCGACAAGCCATATTTTGGGAAAGGGCTGAACGCCAGACATCTTCCAACAAGAAGGAAAAATTCCTTTCTTGTGAAACAGGTTGAAAAGTCTGCAAAATACCGGTGCGAGTTCATTGGCACACTTTTTAAGTACGATGACGGGCACTTGATCGATCTTGATAAAATAATTTGTTTTCTTATTGTAACATACTCTTCCGAATATTCTTTAATGAAATCTAATATTAAAAAAAACTCGATTGTAGAATAAAATCTATGCAACATGTGCGAAAGGAATCTTTATTGCAGTCGACTCCTTCTCGAGTTGCAAACTTCATGTATCGAGCAAAATAAAAATGTCTATAAGACACTACAAGAATAGTTGTACGCATACAACTATTTTTCCTCTCGTTCACGTGACGTGACGCGCATGCGTAGTTAATGGTTCAGGTAATTTGCAATCATGCTTGGGAATTTGATTAATTTTCGATTGGCAACGTTGCTTTCTGATTTCGTAATTCGTGAAGTAAATAATGTAAATAGTGTGGTTAGGTTTAGGTATAGGTAAGCAAATGTTTACAAAAATGAACTGATAAGTAGTGAATCTCTCAATGTTATCATTTGTGTACGAAAACACCAGCACTTAGCTTTGGCACCTGTCATGTAAGGATCGAAATATCAGCTTGATTGCAGCACTCTAGGATTTAGCACTATGGTATAACTTTTATTAGATTTTTTTTATTTTAATGAATAGTCACTTTTGTCCGCCGCCCAATATTGACCTCGATCCTTGATCTATATATTTAATGTTACTTAATGGTTATGATGTTTTTTTACAGAAGAGTTGAAAGAATTAATTGATATGCGTGTAAATGAAATTTGATTTGAAATATTATGGCAGTGGATGGCCATGTTATCATTACCCATAAAATAATATTTTTGGAATATTGCACATTAGACCAGTGCTTATATTAGGAAAAGTAAATTAAAGTCCATGGGTGAACTTTAGGGGTGTAAGATGTTTTTTTCATGATTTCCACTGAAACTACACTTTCTGTTGGAAAAAGTGGAATACAGTGGTTATAGAAAATATGAAGATCAACTTTTGTTTAAACCATTTTTTATGTAACCTCAAGATTTCTGGGAAAAACTGGAATAATGGGTTTTTTGTTTTTGTTTTTTTTTCTATTGCAAAAATGATCTGTTTTTCACGATTTATTGCAGAAACTCACCTTTTTATGTTCTACACATTAACATTAAAAAAATTGGCAGATAATGGGAATTACTGCAAAATTTGATTTAAAAAATATTGTTTTATTTTTCACATATTCAGGTGAATTTTTCTATGGTAATGTTACTTGTGATCCTCTGGAAGGTGTTTCAATAAAAAATGAGCACTGCCGATCTTGAAAAAATAAGTATAGGTTTTATTATATTTATATTTTGATGAGGCATTTTTGAGGTTTAACATCGATATGAAATCTCAGATATTACTTGAATAATTTTTTGTGAAAAAAATTTCCAACTAAAGTAGTTCTTTTTATTACTCACAACTCAAAGAGGCCCACTAGTTTTCTACATCTCCTAAAGACGCCAACCTGGTTAGTGAAACACCCTTCGAAAAGAACAAGAAAATTATTTTTATTAATGGTACAACCACATAGGAAGTTAGCTTATATTATTTTCAGGTCAGAACTGCAGGAATTGATAGTTCAATTATCAATGTTTTTTTTTATTGTTCTTTCTGATTTCAAGTTTGGAGTTATCTGACTCTGTTTCCAGAATGATTATTTAAACAAATTAAAATTATTTATTTTTTTATGAACTACACCTCACGATTTGATCTCCACAAACTTTATTTGAAAAATATATAATCAGAACATGTATCACTAGCATAGTAGCTTTTTCAAGTGTATGAATACTTTACTTATGAAATTACTATGGATCTTCATCAGGTTACGGCCGAATCAATCAGAAAAACAAATTATTTGTGTCAATCTATGTCAACCACTAGTTTTACCAATGGGAAACGTTCACAGCTCTTTCAGGCATATTCATTCAATACAACCTGAATTATATTCCATTTTATTGGACATCTAAAAAAAAACTACCTTGTTTACATATCACTATTGCCATATTTCACTAGTTACCAATTTTAACATTAGGAAACAAATTCAGCAGAGTAGCAATATTCATTTTCATTTGATCATTCCAAACAATTGAGTTTCAAATCTTTCTCTTCCAAGTGTAACAAGTCATAGTCATTATTGAACTCAAACCCCACCACTAAAAGTTGATTTACATTTGTGAAATTAGTCTTCACATTCTAAAAACTCCTTCTATGTTTCTTTAATAATTGGTAAGTTTTCTTCGTTTGGTACAAGAACAAGTCTTCATATACTCCTGATGTATCCTACAGTGAAGTTTTGTCCTTATTGTTTTCAGTGAATTTGTTCAAATTATTATTTGTTCTGTAAGTTACATTAAAGTCTTGTTAAAAAAAAATATTGTAGGTCAATATTTTATGTCACTTATTGCCTTGAAGTTGGCTCGACCTGGTTAATTGTTTGTTTCCACTGATGTCGATGTTATCCACTTCACAACCATTTTTGACAGCAATTTGCTTGATGAAATAAGTGTTTCTCTGAAAATTCTCCCCAAATAAGTCTGTGAAGCATGTTATTGAATGCTGCTAATTTATGTTGATTTGGATGTGTCGAGTTATTATGTATGACAGTTTCCTTGTACTTGAAATGGTTTGTGGAAAATTGCAGAATCTTATTTATTATTGATTATAGTCTAGAGATTGTACTGAGTTATTCACTTCTGTCTCAGTATATTGCAGATTTAACTTAAATAAAAATCTCACAATAAAGTGCATTTTGAATTTGAGACCCACTACTTTGTAGTGGGGAAAATTCAACAGATATATGTAAAATCTTTTATTCATAAGGTGTTCTTATATAGGGCTAGTCCTAATTCGTGAGCAACAAGTTGTAAGTAATAAGTCAAGAAGCTGAATCATCGATTTTCAAAAGGAACATTTATTCACTTGTCATAACAAATGTTGGCTTACATGAACTTTTGCAGCTTGAAATTGCCTTTTACTGCAAAAAACTAATGCATGTATCCAGTTTCAATAAATGTATAAGGCAACAAGCAAATAAAGAAAAGACATGAAAATTAAGGGTTAACACTCATGATACAAAAAAGTTAATATCTGCCCTCCTCTCTTCGTTACCTTAGTATTCTGATAAGCAGAAATATATTTTGAAAAAAATGTGGCAAACATGTAAACAATTCTAGTTGTGATGCTTTATACTTTGTGTGTTTCTTCAATTAGCCTTTTACTAACTACATATCGAATTTGTTATTGCAAACTCAAAATTATATTGTTACAATATTTACTAGGGGTTCGTTTTTGAAAACAACAACACTAATAATACTTAGACAACTTTTATTCAAACATGTTATTTATGCAAACATGTTATCCACCAGAGCTCTTGCAACTGTGGATGCTTCTTGATTAGGCAAGGCGTAAGCTTCAACCCATATACTGAAGTAGTCCATGGCAACTAGGATGTATCTGTTGCCATCATTCGTCATCGGAAATGGTCCGGCTACATCGATAGCGATACGTTCGAAGGGAGTACCAACGTTGTATTGTTTCATCTCACCTCTGGATCTTGTTCTAGGACATTTGCTGGCTTCGCATCTTGGGCATCTTCGGCACCATCGCTCTACATCTTCTCGACACTGAACCCAGTAAAACCTTTGTCGTATTTTATCCAGGGTCTTGTTAACTCCTAGATGTC
>WOGN01004381.1:274-13692 GCA_015342105.1 Leptinotarsa texana
GGTCTATAATTGGTAACGATGTTTTTGTCCCCACTTTTGTGTATCGAGATGACGACTGATTTTTTGAGAGAAGTTGGCCATATTCTCTTATCTAGACATCGATTTAATATATGAGTGAGAGAAATAACGATATTGCCTGCGATTTCTTTTTGTGTTTCTGCTCGTATTTGATCTTCTCTTACGGTTTTTTTATTTTCAGTTCATTGATAAGATTCTTTACTTCAGTCGTATCGGTAGGACGGATACATATATAATTTGTTAGTCGTGTTGTGTTTGTTTTGAAATTTGGGTTCCTAATAATTTGTTCAGCCAGTTTTTTTCCATTTTCAATGAATCTGTTATTGAATTCGTTTGCAATTTCCCTCTTTCCATTCAGTAATTCACCTTTGTCATTTTTTATACTCTGTATTTGTTTTTCCAGTTGTTTTTTACCAGTGATGTTCTGCATTGTATTCAACAGTTTTTTGAATTGCATGAGTTATTTTTAATTTCTTCTCGGTAGTAGTCACGCTTAGCTCTATTCATTAAATTGGTGAGTTTATTTTTATAATTTTTATAATAGTGTGTCAATTGTTCGTTGTGTGGGTTGTTGTTTAGTTCCGCAAACAAATCGTTTTTAGTGTTGATGGATTTCAATAGGGTATTCGTTAATCATGGTTCAAATTTTGTATTCTTTCTAGTACATTTTTTAATTTCAGTACATTTTTCAATAGCGTTTATTAGAACATCAATAAATTTTTCCATAGACGTATTTGGATTTTCTGCTGAGTACACTGACGTTCAGTTTTCATAGTGTAATGTATTATTTAATTTTTTTTCGTTAATATATTTTCAATATATCATTCCGTTGTTTTTTTTTGGAAATTTGTTATCCATAACAATTTGTAATACAGTTGTAAAATGATCGGTGATATTGCTTTTCAGAACAATTGGTATTGTCATTTCAAGTATATTCCATTTACTCTTGATGAAAATATGATCAAGACCTGATATCTGTTTATTATATATTCTTGTGGGATCATTAATACTGGATATGTACCCAAGTTCGTTTAATATACTGAGATATTCGGTTGTGTTATCATCTTCCCTAACAGATTTATATTTATATCACCTCTATGACTCTCTATGTTTCTCGATTGCGTTTAACAAAAATGGGTGACATACGATAGGAAGTTGATGTTTGTATCCTGTTGATCTTTGTATCCGAAAGACATGTTGATGATCGTTCAACATATTGAAACCTTCCAATTATTGCTGATATGTCCAAACTGCAGTACACTTGCTTTTCGAATGCTAAACTCTGGGTTGTGAAAAATTTGAGTTCCTGGAATGGCAACACTAATGACTCTTTGATATAAAGGATCCTCCAGAGAACTGATGAACTGGCAATATTGAGTTCTGTGAGAACAAAAATCCTTGCAGCCATTACAAGCTACAGATTCTCCATAAACTCAGACTACACAAAATGCGACTAATACAAAATGTATGTAGCAACCTCATTTCCATTCTCGAAATTCTTGAACGTGGTCATGATCTCGTCGGAGACCAGTTTTCCTGGAATATCAACACTGCCCATAATATCACACGAAACATTCAGATATTCAGTGGAAGATAGCCGAAATTCATTCTCAGCTGAATTAATTTCCACCAGAACCCAGTTCGCGGCCATTCTAAACAAATGCATACCTATAAAACAAACACTCCCAACAGAATAATGGAAATGTGGGCCTGAAAACGCGAGATAGCGTTTATGGTCGATCAAACGGCTTAAAATGAACGTTACAGCGCTGAAATTAGCTATCGTGATAATTAGTGGGTAGCCAGTTTGACCCCGACCGATGTGGGCACTAAAATTTTATTGTCGCATCAAAAGATAGAGAGAGCTCCCGTGCAAAGTTCTTGCATCCGTGATGTGCCAGTGGTCTGATTGGAATTATTCCTTTCGGAAAACACGGAACAGGTTATTCAAATCATGAGGTGGTTTGACAGTTGATGTTACTGTTGAATTGATGAAAAGCACAAATAACTACTCTCTGAGAACATCATTCACATTGTCACCAAATCTAATGATATTTTTTTCTCAAGACACCAGATCCGTGACTATACTTTTGGTGATGAATATTTCGAATACTTATTTTGTATAATGTACCGGCATGATATGTCCAGTATGACGGACAGATAAAGATGGGGATCTACCGAACACCCTGTTATGATGGATGTTATATTAAAGGGTTTGCTGAAAATAATACGAAATATAAAATGACGTAACGATAAATCCAATATGGCGAACATCTAAATATGGCTAACTAATTTGTTCATGCAGCTGATTTCATTCGTAATTCAATATGGCGGAGTTCCAAAAATGGTAAAATGTTCTCTTATTCACCACCGTAATTTGTACTTGTGATGCATTGTTTGGAACATTTGGTGTAGTAATGAATATTACTGGAGTTTTATTCCAACACCAAATCGTTATTTTCAAAACCGCGACACGTGTTTCAACCACCAAGTGATTAGCAAGAGAAATATTGAACAGTTCAGTCGTCTTCTTGAAAATGAGTACTTGGTAATTGAAACACGTGTCGAGGTGTTGAATATAACCGTAATCTGGTTATGAAATAAAAGGGTTCATGTGAAAAAACATCAAATATATATGTCGGGTCTGGTAATAGGTGAATTATTAATCAATCGGACACAACGTTTACAAATGATAAAATTTAATAATAAGACCAACAACACGACAAACAGAAAAAATAACAGTGTAACTTCGTAGCAAGGAGAATCCGATTTAGGATTAGTTCCCGGCCGAAATTTCAGGACAGAATTAAATAGTTCTGGGCCGAAACCTCAGAACAGAATGAATGAATGACTCGGCTAAAAATTGTATTCGAAGTAAAGATATTCGATAAAAGATCCAGTTATAAATTTAGTCAAAAAGGATCAACCACTTGGGCCCTTGTCTTAACCCATAAAAGTGTTAACAATGAGTATCTACTCGAAACATCCCAAGTGGTTCCTGTCGATATAAATATCCATATGTTTTTCGGCAATAAACTTTCGGTTCAAGAGACGAGAGCCTATCAATGATATGCCATGAAAAAGTGAAAAAGTGCTAAGAAAAAATTAAAATAAAAGAATTACCATAGAAACCTAAGCAGATGAATATTTTGGACTGCTCGATAATAGAGTTATGAAAACTTAATTACCTTACAAGAATTTATAATACAAACATAAAAATCAATAACGAAATGAAATGTTTCTAAAGTAAGTAGTTGTAGGAAAAACCCTTCATATTCAATAACAAGATTCTCAAATGAATTTTGTAGAGATCGACCACGAAACAATGATACTTTAAATAAACGTAACAGCCTGAGGAATATGTCCAGCGATAACCAAAAAAAATTTAAATATAAATCATTATTTGAGAACATGTTTTGAAACGAGATGTTATTAACATCCCCTAAAAAGAAAAAAAAATTGTTTCAAACTGGTTCCAACCCAACAATTTATTACACAATTCATATGATTTTGAGCTTGTCGTGAGATTTATGTGTGAGGTAAATATCTTGATCTTGACATGAGTGATTCTAAGAAAAAAATATTTGTTTTTATGAAATAGGTGAATAGGTTAATTTCAAACTCGTTTTTTTTGAAAAATTATTAAAAAAAAATTAATTTCATGTTAATTGAGTTTTGTGATAAAATGGAAATGTTTATTTTTCCGGAATTCATTCGATATCTAGATATTCTCCGTAATGAAACCCCTATTTTGGGAATTTCTTTTAGGTGGATAAGTCAAGCGTGAGTGGACAATTCATTTGTGTGGCAATTCTGCGTATCTCGAAGCTATTGTAACAAATTAAAGTAAGAACTGTCTTAAAGAAATTTATTTTCAACAATACTTCACTAATCACAAACTAATTTATTAGCTTAGCTTACTAACGCTTAATTTATTTCCACTATTTGAATTCCTTATTTAAACGCTCGATTCACTTTCTGAACTGCCCTCTTGGATCGAGAAGCCGGGCTTATATAGTGTACTGTTCTTTCCAGAAATCTGTAGTCGTTTTCGTACTCAACTAGAGTTTTACTGGCGGTTGTCGGCTGCATTCCTTTTGCTGTGATGTCATGTGTTAGTTCGCTGGACGGTATATCTGTCTGGGACGGCTTCAGATTCATTAAACTATCATAGGTAATTACTGTTCTATATTTATGTAGTCAGTTACGTTTCAACGCCTGTGGTGTAAATATACGGTATTTAGAAGTTCGACATTTATAAAATGTCAAATTGTCAAATACTGATACGTCTGAAAAACAGCCGCGTATTATTGAAAAAAATAAAATAAAATTTCAATCCTTCCTTAGTGCGACTCTGTACAAGTAGCCTTGTCTGGGAGATTACGTGCACCATGAATGATAGTGTTTTGAAGCACTCTGTTTCTTAGATGGACAGAGTATAAGTGAAAACATCACATTCGTTCGAAATTGGGTAATGAAATAAGTAACTGCTGCTGTGACAATTCAAATGAATCATACGAAAATATGCATTACTGACCGATTCAAAAACAATTTGAATTTGGATCCAAATAATTTGATATGATAGTCGGTAGCCTCGAAAACATAAAGAGACGTGAAAAATTGCTGAAGTTTTTCACACACACAAAGTACACTTAGCTTAGTTGGAATACAATTCAATATCAGAAGAGACATAGGTACAAAGTAATCCAAGAAAAAAATCCAATCTAATAAAAATTATTGAGTTCACTATTCAGTTCAGCCTCATTTTCTTTGGGAAACAACATTTATAAAGTCTAAACAAATGAACTTTTAAATGTTCAAGCCAGTCTCGGATATACCAACACAGTAGGTCGAATGGATTGACGCTTATCAGAAAACAACTACTCCCCTAGCTAATACCTCGAACGGCGTTGGATTATAACTACAGACGTCAGTGCACAGACGTCACAGAAAATTTCTTGCATATGCAATTGGCAATACAACTGAAAGAGTCGATCTTCAATTTTGGAACGGGCACACCTGCAAACCAAATTAAGACGAAGAATGAAATGCTCTGAAAGAAATTCGATTTTCAATTATGGAATATCATTGACTTTAGGTCGATAATGGCCGTCAAATGCATTGACGAGTGGCTAAGGAGCCCGAAACCGGTCTGCAAGTATGTTTGTTCCAAAATTGAAGGTCGACTCTTTCAGTTGTATTGTCAAGTGCATATGCAAGAAATTTTCTGTGAAGATTCCTGAACTGACGCCTGTTGGATATAATCCGACACCGTTCGTGGTATTAGCCAAGGAAGTAGTTGTTTTTTGATAGGCGTCAACCCATTCAACCTGCGTTCAGGTATATCCGAGACTAGCTTGTACATTTAAAGTTCATTTCTTTAGATTTGTTTACTGCCTGTCTTCAAGCATAGCCCACTGACTAATAAGAAAACATTTATGAAGCTCTTACTAATATTTTATTTAGTCTATATTGATCAGAATATTTGAATAATATTCCACCTCTTATGTTATTGTATAGATTGTTGACAAAAAAACAATATCATAGGAAAGTAATGGAAAAGCTTTTCAATGAAATTGAGGAGGACTGCCAAACAAAATCGTGAATGAATATAATGTCCTAGCAGCTTTGAATGTGAGTCATTTTTGTTTGTTTATTTACAATATTCCTTGAGCGATTTCACCTTGTTCAGGACCTATTTAATATCCAGCATCTTCGAAACATTAGCAAAACCAGTATGAGGTGGGTACAAATATATACATTTTCACTCGTGAAACCTACTAGTTCCAGTTTCCTAATTTGGTTATTTTGATTATCCGTTCGTAAATAACTTACAGATGTTTTGAAATGCAAATGTCTTCTCGTATCCGGTGATATTTCATTGACTAGTGGACAATAGTGCAGTAGTTCTTTACAATCTTTTTTTTATATAGGACTAGTTGAATTTACGATACAAGAGACAAGCTTTTGAAACGATACAATTTAAGTCCTTCATAAACATTGTTAATGATATCCAACACCAATCAGTAATTGAAGGTTGGTATCTTCTGCATTTATTTCGGTAATAGTTCCATAATATTAAAGTCATGAAACTGCTGTATTTCACCTACGTACGTTGGAAGATAGAATATGCAAGTATTGTCTGGAGTCCATTCTATGAGATTCATAACATAGCCATTGAAATAGTTCAAAGAAAGTTTTGTAAACTTTTAATTTTCAGAATAGATGGTTCTTACCCTGAGAGAGGTTCTTACCCTGGAACTTTTTAGTTTAGAGCATCTCAGAAACAGTGCGTCATTCACGTTAGTGAATGTAAGAGTTGACTGTTCTACAATTCTTGAAAAAATTAACTTCAATGTACCACGGCCAGCTTCATGATCTCAATCCATTTTTAGACCTCTCAGAGCAAGAACTAACATTATCCTCAATTCCCCAATATATGTTATGTGCACAAATCTCAATAGCATTTGTGCCCATGGCGATTTATTCTTCACTAACTTTCATAACATCATTAGAATTGCTAATGTGTAATTGAAGTAGGTAATTAGAATTATTTTTTCTTTCTTGTTCATATTCTTTTTCGTTTATGGTTAAATATTGTGAATAAAATTTTATATTGTCTTGTAAATGGGTAACTGTTGGACAATGAAGCTATTATTATTTTTAAAGGTTTCTGCAGTGATTCCAGAATATGTTGAGTAAAATACTGCAGGAAATGCATTGACGCCTTTATTAATGCTTTGGTGACTGATGCAAGGAAAAGACAGCCTACGTAACCATTCTTACGATTTTTCGTACATCGAACATTGTATTTCAAACAACTATGGAACGAAACGTGTGTCAGAAGTCTGGATGTCATTTGAAGAAGAGGTTGATTTGGGTGGAATATACAGAATGAAAGTTCATTATATTTGAAGGGAAAAATAATTACAAAATTATTGTGTAACATAGATGATTGCCAGGGCTTTCCTGTCAGTGGACTACAGTCTTATTTTGCTCGAGTCAAGGCTTGAGATTCATATTAAATGAGCTTTTCCTCTATATCAATTCCATGACTTACTGTTGCTATAATCTCCTTTGGGTTGACAATTATTATGAAAATTATAGGTTTGGTTGGATCACGGATTTAAGAAAGCTTTTTAACATAAGGCCGATCATCATTTTTCATACTTTCAAAGCATCCAATGTTATGAAAAAGATTTTGTTGAGAAACATGGAATACGTTTTTCATAATATGTAACCAATTAGTCAGTTTGTTAATTATGATTTTTTATAACTATTACAAAATGAAATTTCTAAAAATTGTTCATAATTTTTTTTTCAGTTGATATTTAGCTACGTCTGTTTTCACATTGAACACTAGCAGTTATTAACATAGAATATGAATTTTTCATGTGATTTTTCTATTGAATTGTTTTAAACAAATAGAGAAATTCAATAATTTTGCAAACATTTTTTTGCTGTCTCGTCTACAGATAATTATGACTTCTACAAATAATATACCTATTTCTTAATTTTGATTTATTATTGTTCAAAATCGATTTTTTCATATTTCAATTGTTTAAATAATTAGTTAAAACATAATTTTCCTTTCAAAAATTATCATTTACACTTTCAAATAGTTTGGCGAAAAATATTATTCATTTATTATTCAATTGTTTATTAGTTTTCCAATTTGTTATAAACAAATATTGACTAACGTTATATTTTTTTTTGAAGCAGAAAAAAATTATAAAAACAGCTATAAATAAAAAAGTTAATGATATTGGAAAGTATTATAATAAATAAAAAAAATTATAGCACTTTTTTATATATCGCTATTTTTATAATTTTCATCTGCTTCAGAAAAAATATAACGTTGGTTAATATTTATCACTGGAGTTTTTTCCCCAACACCAAATCGTTATTTTTACACCTCGACTCGTGTTTCGATCACCAAGTGATCATCTTCGAGAGGAAGATAAAACAGTTTATCTTCATCTTATCTTCTTGTCGAGGTGTAAAAATAACGATTTGGTGTTGGGAAAAAATTTCAGTAATATTCATTACCACACCAAAGGTTCCAAACAGTACATCATAAATTGGTCAATATTTGTTTATAACAAATTGTTAAACTAATGAAAAATTAAATGATGAATAATTGTTTTGCCAAACTATTTGAAAGAGTAGATTATGATTTTCAATAGCAAAATTATTTCCTAATCATTTAAACAATCGGATAATAAAAAAAACGATTTTAAAAAATTAAAAATTAAAATTAGGAAAAATGTTTGTCTGAAAATCATAATTATCTCTAGACAACAAGATAGCAGAATTTTTTTTTTTAAATATTGAATTTCTCTATTTGTTTAAAACAATTCAATAGTAAAATCATGTAAAAAATGCATATCCTATGTTAAAAACTGCCATTGTTTAATGTGAAAACAGACATAGCTGAATATCAATTGTGAAAAAATTTTTCTCAACAATTTTCAGATATTTCATGTTGCAATAGTTATAAAAAATCATAATTAACAAATTAATAAATTTTTATGAACTTTCATCGTAGAATTGTATGAAGTTTATACATCAAAAGGGCTCCATCGAGTTTGAAATTTATAGGCCAATTATTTATAGCCTTCATCCCATTACTTATGCCAGCGGAAATTGGGAAAAAATATATTAGTTAACAATTGAATAACTTTTTGGAAAATGGTGATAAATTTTTTTCTCCACGGGACTCGATTCATTTAAGTGTTAAGAAGATACTAGATTTTTTCAAATCTTCAAAATGACATTTTATGTTATAAAAAAATTATTTCTTTTGATAAACTCTCTTTAGCGGCAGCACGCGCATGCCGTAACAGCCGCGCGGAACCCTAATTTCAACGCCAAATTAAAATTATAAATAATAGAGATAGAGTTTCGGGAGTCAGAACTTTCTTATCGGAAATTTCCTTCTCTTTAACGAGCTCTTTTCAAAATGGCCTAAA
Organism: Leptinotarsa texana; assembly: GCA_015342105.1. NCBI lineage: Eukaryota > Metazoa > Arthropoda > Insecta > Coleoptera > Chrysomelidae > Leptinotarsa > Leptinotarsa texana. Next base: position 9,265 of record WOGN01004381.1, read on the forward strand.
TATTAAAATTTTTTGAGTAATTAACGAAAAACTAAATACCACTATTTTTAAAATTTTATTTTGTTAATAACAATTTCAATTTTTTATCTGCACCAAAATCCTTCAATACTATTTTTCTAGAGGTGATTACGAATCCAATGAGTCATCGCTCATATTTTTAGGCCTTTATCCCTATTTTTCATTGATTAGACTATGTATAAAAAACACATTAAAAACGTTCTATGATTCAAATTGAAATTATCATGTAATCTTTGTAGAATATGATTTCCATACTCCATTCAGTGACGTGAGGAACAACATTGAAAAAATGGCACAAGTTTTTATTGTGGTTCATTGTAGAAACTATCTGCTCTTCTGCAAATTTGGTGAAAACGCCGGGGGCAAATTTAAGAATTATATTATTCTTTGGAGAATAGTATTCAAATCGTAACCTGATACGTAACCTTCCAATGAATAATTTATGACGTTACGGCTAACACTATCCTACCCTCATCCCCAATCGAGCATTATCTATCACAAATCTCTTTCTCCGATGCCGCTATCCAATTCTCTGTTTTTACACAACACAACGAATATGTACAGACAGTGCAAGAACTGGAGTTGTACAGTGTGATGGAAGACTCTCAGCAAAACGATCAAGCTTTGATAGAAAAGGAAGTGAGAACTCTAAATGTGACTGAGTTTAGTCCTCTGGCTGAGCCCTCACTGTCCCCAAAAGAACTAATATCCAATTCAATTTCATGATGTATAGCTTCGAATTTCTCATCCCATCGATCCAATGAAGGAGTGAATCATCGTATCCGTGATTACTCAGAAGAAGATAATAGTGGCGAACATTTCATGTACAATGTAATCCAATGTTTATCAAACACGAGATGGTTGCTGGAGTATTTAAAAAAGGATACATACATGGAAAATATCAATACTAGTATTTCTAGTATGAAAGGTGTTTTAATCAAGCGTTCGAAGAAGTTATCAAAGAATTGTGGTCAGAAAATTCATCTGATAGAGTAATTGGCACAGTCTACTTTAAAAGTCAGATTCAAAAATTTGCCCCTCGATTCATGGGTTCTGTCTATCAAGACGCCCAGGAATTACTTCGATATCTTTCAGAAGGATCTTGACGGAGATTGACAAACAATTGAGTGACAGCGGAAAAGCACAAGAGTCCTGACTGATATATTTGAATATGAACAACTGTAGACAATTTCGTTCGTCAATTGAAATTCACTAAAAAGTCCACATACTGTGGACACTCATCAGTAACCTTCGATCCTTTCTGGGATTTATCGCTCCCCATACCACAAAGAACCGACCAATTGAGTTTGCCACATTGCTTGGATTTCTTCACAAGAGAGGAAACTCTGGATGGAAATGAAAAACCAACGTGTTCGAGGTGCAAGGAAAGACGAAAATTCATGAGTTTTCTGCATTTTATAATTCATTTCAAAAGATTATCTCGAACAGAAAGATTCAGAGGCAAATTGGATGTTTCCATTATCCATGTTTCCATATCTAATCCTCTTTCAGATGGATTAGATATGTGCAATTATGCAGCAGACAATGTGGCTCTTTGTCGTTATAATCTATATGCACATTCAAATCACAGTGGGACTACTTGAACGGACACTACACAGCATATTGCAGACACCCTTATAGTGGCACGTGGCATGAATACAATGATTCACACGTGTCCCCAATTTCACTAAAATCGTTTATGAGTGATGAGGCATATGTCCTATTTTATGAACAGAAGGGAACGAAGGTGATTTTTTCTTCGTCCTTTTTTTTATAAACCGAATTCTGGGAAATGATTAGTACTTCATGATTATATATGTATTACAAACAACTTTGTTCATTGAAATTTTGCGTTTTTAAATTTTTTTTGTAAATGAAAGAGATAGGGAAACACTGAAGTACCTTCCAGGTTATTGAGAAATTATATAATTTCATCTTTAGTAATCAATAAAACTTAATAGAATTAGATATACATAGTATACTATTTCAATATCAGAATGCAATAGATCGTTAGAAATCTGAGAATTGTGAAAGTTACAATAGTGGAATAATGATAATGAGCAAGTCCATTGATTTCTGTTGAATAACATATCCATAACATGGAGACCAAAGGTTTTATCATGTCACATCCGTGAACAAGCATTTAGTGATAGAGAGATATGTTCCATAGCTATAATTTTCATCTAGAACTCTGAATTGAACAGAATTCTCAAAATCTAGCGCTATGCAAAAGTTTAATACGAAGAAAACTGTTAAAGACTTCATTATGGAAAGTATTATTTTATTTTCCCCCGTAATAAATCTACTTGCGTCAATTGGCTTCTGAATAGAATAGTAATAGACATAATCGTTTCCTCCTCATCAATAGCAGTAACTATTTACGCAAGAATATCGACATTCTCGCTATGTATGTGTGTGGTTTTTTCTTAGTGACTCATTATTGTTTGCTCTATGAAATAATATCAAATGAGAAATAACTTTTACTGAATTATTCAAAATTCCAATTTATATTTGATGGTATCTGTAACTATTTTATAGACACGTAAACCGAGAATATTATAATCATTATCATGAAAATATTTTGGTGCATTTCAATTTCGATAATGTAAATTTGTTTTCTCTTCATTTTTCCAAACAAATTCATTGTCACATTTTCAGTAGATGCAACCACAATCAGCGAGAGGTAACATTAGAAAGTTGGCAAAATATTTATACTAGGAAAACTAATCTTAAACTTGGAAGCGAACTTTTATTGTCCCATATACAGACTCAGAACTAACTAAGTTTTCATGTAAATTTTACAACTCACATTTAAATAAACTTGTTGGAAGTTTTGTCGTAAACAATGCGAAATCACACATTCTTAGTTATTTTTGCATATTACATGAAAATAAAGAGCACAATACGAGTGAAGAATCAAACGAAAAAAGGCAAAACAATTAGTTTTATACGTTTATGTTGAGGAAGGAAACAAAAGCTTGTTCTTACCGTCGCAATGAAGTTAATAATGCTCAATTTGAATATTTGATAAAGTAAATTTTTCTGTTTCTGTTAAAAAAAATCTGTTTGAAATCTGTTTTACCGTTAACTAGCTGTCGCACCCCTACGAACAACAACTCCTAGAAGTTGAAACGTGTGAGAGCTAAGGACTAACGAGGTCTTACATTTTAACATGTGATTCCAAACACGGGTTGGACGATAGCAAATGAAAATCGATCGTTAGGTCTGGAGCTTAAACCACCGACCAACACTGCGGTCGATTTGAGTGAGTGAATAAAGCACCCACGTCGAACCGACCGGCTACCGACCGACCGACTGTTAACTATTATTTTTAGTTCAGAGTTGAATTCAAATTCAACTGAATATTTTATTTTTCCCAACATTGCTTGTCATTGTACAGGGTTGGCTTCCGAAATGAAAGAGCCTTTTGAATATTTTTTTAAAAATATTTTCGAATTTTTGACATGTTCGTGGATCACATAACATCGACAACACAACATCGGGGTTGAACTTACCATTCGAAGACTGGATGATGAACGGCCATTTCGACAACGTCCTTGACCGAAAAATCTGTTACACAGACGACTGCAAAACTCTCAAAATTGTGTACTAATGTACTCAAAATCGTGTACTAATCAAAGCCCAACCTATTTGGGCTTTGATTTCACTTTGATTTCTGTGTAATAATTCGATAAATTCATTAAATTATTCATTCTCGTTTTCTTAATTATAACGGCTTTATACATAGCTCACTTGAAAATAGTATAATTCTATAATTATTTGTTATTAAGAGATATTGTGTTTGTTTGTGATCTACACTAAGACGGGCTATTCCTTATCACTGTAAATTGTCAATGAGAAAAATAAACACAAAAAAACACAAATATAATGATCTGGATCAAGGTTTGTTTAGCAGGTTTCACATTTTCTGGCCACACCTCGTTGAAGGAGGTGTTGATGTGTTAGCTTGGTATAGTCAGTGCGGAGGCTGGTGAGAATCACTTGGTACCTACCTTCTACACATCCCCATGTATTGGATGGGATTCAGAATATTTACAAAGGTTTGTAATTTTGATATTTATGCCATCTATCATGCCAGTATATACCTGGTTATAAAGGGCTTCATGTCTGAATATTGTATTTTTAATAAAATTTTGGCAGATGGGTCTGCACTGGCCTCTTTTGCAGCCACGTCAGCCTTTTCATTACCAGGAATGCCTATATGGGACGGGATCCACACCAGTTCCATATTTTTTTCCTTGGAGTCTCATCTTTTTAACTGTGTCTTGATGTTTTTCAGTATAGGATGTTTTGGGCGAGGCTGTTTATTGCTCTGTGAGGAGCTCAGGGAGTCAGTGAATATTACCGAATCTGTTCGCTTCCGCTATGGCATGTAGTTCTCCCGTATAA
>WOGN01004382.1:0-14155 GCA_015342105.1 Leptinotarsa texana
GACTGTGGAATGCTACTTCCATCGAACTTCACAGTGCAGATATGGGGAGTCCTGCAGGTATCGACACACGCCAAGGATGACATTTCGGGACGAAACGTCTCTAGGAAGGGGGCAATGTAATAAATCAGAAGCCGGCCCTGACAGTGCTGCACGTGCCAAGCTCATGGCAACGGCAGATCAAGCGGTTAGATCAGACGCGAACATTCCTTTACACGCCGAAGAAACGAAAAGAGAGTTCGAGAAGAGTTCGACAATGTTCGTTACCGCAACATAAACCGGGCCGCCAGCTTCTGTAGGGGATCAGTCTCTTTGAAGAAAGCGAGCTGTTAACATGTTGGGCAGATAAACGTGTGTAAATAAATTAGTTACGTAAATATTGTAGAAAATAAATTAGTTTAAGACAGTCAGTGCTTTAATTCGTTACAATATCACAACTTCCTTCAATGCATTTTTGTATCAATTGTTCAACTGTTCCAATAACAGCATGATGATGCTATCGACAGCTTGCAACTCTTTCATTATTTTATGCTACAAAGTGATCAACATTTTTTGAAAATTAAAAATTTTTCAAATTACAAGGGAATTGAGACCATTGGCTTAAACGACTTGGCTTTGCTCTGTTTGATGCGAGATCATCGAATAGAGCCAAATATTCTCTTCTCATCCATATTTCAATGCACCAGAAGCTGAAGTATCCCTCTACAGTTATGGGCAGGTACTCCATCCTACTGGAAATACAAGTGATTCCTATTTAGATCATCGATATCAATGACAGTCAACAACTCTACATATCTTTTATTATTCAAGGAGCCACTATAAAAAACTGACCAATAATTCCCAATCTATTTAGCACTGCAATAAACCTAGGTATTTCTTGGCTGGTACTGCTTTTTTTTTCATTGTTTGACTTAAGAATTCGAGTAAGTTTTTACTGTACGAGCTAAATGGTAGAAATACCGTTATTCTGCATTTATTGCGTCAAAGGCCGTTACGAAATCTGTCTACACAATTATTTTGAGGGAAACTTAACAGTTGTAGATTATAACGATATCGTCAGAAAAACTGAATAAGTAATTAGTATTATATCTTATGGTGATGCACTGAATTCACTATAAAAATATTGACACACCGTTGTTTCAATACTGTTTTTCTATCATGGCGGTTTTGAACAGTACGTTATGCAATGTTATCTTGATGGAAAAAAACTGATATTTTGTTAATATTATTGTCAATCATCCCCTGAAAAAATATCCCTGGCCGCCGTTGGTCGTCGTCAATCGATTGTGACTTGGCCAAGGTCGCGCTCAACTCTATTCGTGTTTCTAGGAGTCGCGCCGCTTCGAAAATAATTCTATCGACTTCCATTGACATATATGTATAAACATTACCCACTCACATATCGCGGACGTCTAGTTGACAGTACGGTACAAAGTGACCTAATAAAGCGATTGACATTTGAATATTAGTTTGAAGTTTTAGTTGAAGTGTTTGGTTGTATTGTCAGTGTAGCGGTGAAACAAAGTAAAGTGTAATTGTATAGCGTAGTCAGTTATTCTCGAACCCATAGAAAAAACATAACAATGTATTGTGAAAACGCCAGGCATCGTGTACTAGCCAAGCCAACATTTTTAATAAAAGGCAATCATACCAAATTGTGCAAATATCTACTGTTAGTAGAATTACGGCGTAATATAAATTTACTTGAACGGTGAAAAGTTCATTCAATAATCTTACAATTCTGTGAAACATTGTAGAGACGTTCGAAAAATGGGATACTAGATATTGTGAAACAATAGTAAACTACAGACCAACCACTGCCATAGCTTTTTGGCAGAGGTCTGCAAGTTCTAATGCCTGGCATTTTTCTACTACTGCGGGCACTCGGGGACTCATCGCAGTAGTAGACGAAACGTCTGGCACAAATAGCCTTTGACACAGTTATTTCCGTCCGTGATATTTAACATTCTTTGGTAATTACTGAAATAGTTTTAGATATGTTTTTTTGCAGAACTTGTGAAAAGAGAGTGGAAAACTTTATACAAGTCAATTTGTAACTAGTCTCAATAAAAGATGTTTTGATGTACGTTTGGAATTTTCTTCTACAGTATACGAAAGCGTATACTACCTTCATAAAGCTTGTCGCCCACTTGTCCGGCACAACACAGCGCGGCCCGTCCTGTCAAAATACGTATCGGATTGAAACAATGAGAATGATGGACAACCGCCCTCTAGCCAGGTACGGCACAGCCAAGAGCGACCACCACCGGAAAGGATTCCAGCTCTCCGGTCCTGTCCGGCAAGTAACGGAACGTGCTCTGACGGACTGGCCAAGTGAGCGCGTCGCCGGCCAGCGCTTGCCAGCATCAACTTGTCCAAACGTGCCTGAGAAGTTTCTATCTCTCTGTTTTGCTATTTCATCAGTTGACATCATGGTGTCAAACTGTACCTATGAAAATAGACGGGGAAAAATTGAGTTGCCTCTTAAGGCAGCCTTTAGAATATCCAGAAGTTCTGAAAATTTACCTAAAGCCATTCGTAAATACTGGAAAAATTACTCCTCGTCTTTTTTCAGGTCGTTGAAAAGATGATGAAACTCTCCCTAATTTGCCCTTCTATATTCAATTATGCGGCCGCTATAGGCTGTTCACGTTAAGAAGAGAATGACGTCATTTTTTGGTAATTTTGTACATTCAACATAACAACGTTGAAATTCCAGTGAAATGCGTTCAACAGCAATGAAACTAGTAACATTTCATTTTGTAAGTTGCTGATAGTAAAATTTCAGACGTTGCCGAATCGAAAAAACCTCGAAAACTGTTAGTATTTCTTTTCTTTTCAGAACTAATCATTTCTTTTGACCTGCTTATATTCAATATGCTTGAAGTATTTTCGAAATAGTCCCAACAAATACTAAAAGTAAGTAAGGATAATAGCAATAAAACATATCAGCAGTACAAAAAAGTTGAAAATTCGAAATAGTGCACATGTTGGCAACGCCGTAACTTGGCATCTTGTGACGTAATTCTCTTCTTAACATGAACAACCTATATAATAACACATTCTTTGTCAGAACTGCTAGTGATAGATATGTTTCTGTCATCGCTCGATGTCAACTGAAATTCCCTTGAAATCAAAGAAACAGCGCCTTCAGTATGCTGGTTGTAACTGGACAAGTGGGCGACGGACAGCGCCGTGCTGTGCTGGACAAGTAGGCGACAATCGCCTTGAACGAATTTAAATTTTCATTTTAAGAATCACGGATTGGATCGCCACAATGCTTTTTCATTTGAAAAGTTGACTCAGATATTTTATGAAATTACCTCGAACAGATTTCAAAAATGGATTCTGTAAAAAACATAAACCCAATATGATGCTACTTAGTCCCAAAAAAAGTATCTGGAATAAAGCATTGTTGAAACTTAGGAGTTTATGAAAGTTGTGATGAATATTCGGCATATAGGCTCAAATTTCATCAAAAAATTCTTTTTAATATTTTCTCTCGGTATTAAAAAAAAACTTCACTGTCTTTCTCCGAACTGACATTTCATGCACGTTAAATAACATGAGCACAACTCACTGTGCTATGCATGATCTCACATTCTTGGTTTAGGTGCATCAAATTGTCTATTAGGTTATCATTACTTTTGCTACTTACCTTTGTAGATGTATATCTTCGTCGACACAGTTGTCTGAAGTGTGGCTCATCGTATAAACATCAACAATCATTGAAACGCCATCTGAGGTACGAATGTGGGCAAGAGCCAACACATCCATGCCCATCTTGTTGGAAGAAATTCAAATATCCGTCAGATCTAAAAATTCACCTCACAAGAACTAGATGTCCTGGGAATAAAGGTATTGATATCGTTTATCATCTTGAATAATTGGATATCATGGTTGACGACCCTGTCAACGAAAGTGAACAGATAGAAAAAAAGAAAATGAAAATAAATGATGAGGAATTGATAATAGTTTTTCTCGTTTACAATTAATATTTGTATGTTTTACTGTACTTTAGATATGTTACTTGAAAAGCGTAATAAAAACAGAATATTTCCGGCTTTATTCAATTACCGCCCTATGTGTTTTTCTGCAGGAGTGTCAAGAGCTACTTTGGTCACTTATAACAGTGGTCCTCTATGTTACAGGAGGATAGCGACGGTAAGTTTGCATGTCTTAATGAGGATCTGACGGTGATTTCAAATTGGGATGAAAGTATCCAGCTTCAATTCAATGCTACGGAAACCCAGGCATCGGTTTTCTCCAAAAAGTTTGATATCTCTGAACCGGATATAATAATGTCAGGGCAGACTATGCCGTTTTCTGCTTCGATGAGTTTGTTGGGGTTCAAAAGTTTCGCTTGCGTTTACGCAGCTATTTTCATCAAGTACTTCTCTGGTTTTTCACATTTTGTCTCCAATCGAGGACCACCTGTCCGGTACTGACGATGCCCAATAGGCTGAAACAGCTGTTTATTGGTGGCCCTTAAATTGAAATCAATATGGGAATGATCAGAAAGTACTTATCTAGTCATATTTTGATTTTTATGGAATTATTTTTCAGCAGCTTGACTGCAATAACCTTTCTTGATTCAATATCATTTCTAGAAACATGTGGATTCGTTTTCCGATGGCATTTCAGGTTAGCTTCCCAAATTTCTGCTACCGCAGTTGTCGGTTGATTGGTCAAACCACCAACACTGACATAAAAACTTGTCAAGTTGATTTGGGTGTCACACCAATAGATGGTTTTCGCTTGCGTTTCGTTTGGTCGATCCGACCAACCGACAGACTGGTTTCGAGGTGATTGCCCCATCATTAGTACCAGGCATGTTCTACAGTTGATTAAGTGGGTTGTCCACTCCGGGGTGTAAGTCGGAATGATGATTAATATTCCGGAGAGGTGCATTATGACATGCTAAAAGTTGCCACTTTCCTCTCATGCAGATCTACGACTTTGTAGGTAAGTGTGGCAGATACCTAACGGAAAAACAACAACCAACAACTTCGACTTCGACCAAGTCGAAGACGTTGCACAGGTACCTGATGGTTTTACTTCAACTCTCTGCGCGGAATTAGCTGGGTTAGTTGTCATCTGATTCAAATTTAATGATGAATAACTACATTTCAAAATGTCATGTATTACTTTATATATACACTTAGGATATCCATTCACTTGATTCTGGTGGAAACTTATAGCGAAAGCCCCTATACTAATTTTTTATGTGTCAGAAATGAAGTTAACATGCCTTAAATTTGACGAGAGATAATTGCAAATTAAAATGTCATGTATTACTTTTTATAACTAATTTCATTCTCCATACACTCAATTTTGATGAAAGCCCCTGTCTCTATATTCAGTCTTTCAAAAACGAGTCAGCTCTGCTTCAATGATAAATTCTGATGAAAACTGGCAACGAAATCCTCTGTCTCCATGTTTCATGTCTAGAAACTCTCAATACAAACACTTTTTCGTCTACGAGTCTCATATATGACATCAGCTGAGTAGGAGATTGATTGCCCTCTGGAATAACAGAAAAACCACCATGGAACATACGCATTTCCTCAATGTAAACATACATGAATCATACTAGTGTTTGATGATATTTAATGCTGCTGCCGCCTTGCCATTTTACATACGAGCGCACCCGTTGTTCCCAAGGCGACCATAAAATAAGCGACTGCTTGCCTTCGTCGAGGGCTGTATGCAGATTTTTTAATCATCGTTAGTATTAATTTTTAGCTCAAGTGTTTCACCGTTTCTATCTCCCCTTCTTGTTTCTGAAGTTTGCGAAACATCACGACAACGGCTCAGAACAGTTGCCGGAGGCAAGTTGATATCCAATTTTCGCTTAATGGCGCGTTTAAAGGAGACATTTTATCCGGGAATAAAGACCACTTAAGATCGCAGTGTTTTGGGGTATTTATTGATTCGGTAAGTGGATTATTTCCCCATAAACATTAACCTGATATTTGAGAACTGTGGAGCGACGAATGTAGAGTAAGATATTCGGGATAGATCTCATTGATACTTAAGGGATGATTTGGAATAAAACCTTTTCGACTTTATACTTCTCCATCGAAATGTAAAAAGTGAGAAATTTCAAAGATGTACATATCGTTCATGAAAGTGTTTTTCATCAACAAACCGTATTGCAAAAACAATGTTTTCTTGACTTTTTGAAACGAAACCCCTAATATTTTATTCAAAACATGATATCTTTTTGGAAAGCTCTTTTTGAAAATATAGGTTTGTATAGGTGAATACGTAGTGGTAGAAAAATTATTTTTTTCACAATTGAACTTTTTCAGCGAAAACTCCGAAACGAAATTTTTGAAATTTCTGGACAAATTGATACATCTTCAGGTGATCAACCTTTTTGAGAATATGAAAAATGGGATTATTGTAATGACTCAGTTGTGATAAGGTACAAAACACGAGAAAAGTCCATGAAAAATATTGAAACCCTCACAAATTTCGGGTCCAGTTTTCCCAATCCCATTGCAATGTGGAATCTGTAGATTGGGCTTGAATAATCTTTTTCCTCTCAACTCTTGAAAGGGACACGATATCAAGGTTGCAAAATGCAAATGATTTACTTGAAATCATCTAAAAGAACAATTCATTCAGACCAGTCGCAACTCCCTACTTTGTAGGTTAATGGACTGACACCTATGCCCATTGACTATATGTGAAAAATGTTTACTTGATTTTTTGAAACGAAACACCCTGATTAACGGAAAAACAGATTTTTCAAACAGATGTCTAAAAAATGCGTTGTTAAGCAGATTTTCAATATTAAATTTCTCCAGTCACTTTTACGAAGTGACTTTGCTGTTTAAAAATGCATTTATGCATTTTTCAACAGCTTTTCCCTAGACCGTTTACCGCGAAGTAGACATATATGTCTGCAGATCATTGGGGGATCTCATTATGAAACGGTTACTTTGAATTATGGAAAACGCTAATTATGGAAATGACTAAATAGGAACAAACTTCTGCTCATTCGATTTTTTTAAGTAGCCGTACAGCCAGTACAATGTTTCAATCACAATACGCAGGAATTGTAAGGTTAGGTTGGCAAAGATGAAGAAATTCCATGTCAAGTGAACAAAACATATGCGTTGAAACAATGGAACAAGCTTAAGGGCTTTTTATCTATTGCTTGGGAGGGGGGCATTTGCCCATGCAGATCAAATTAGACCTATTATATATAGATTGAATAAAGCTATGAATAACTCTCCCAATATAATTCTTTATAATCACTTGCCTAGGGAAGTTGAATCTTTGTCCCCCAATTGTTTCAATCAAAGGGTGAAACAGGTCCTCATCAGCTGAAGTTTCTACACTATTGCAGAATATTTAGACACCCCCGCATTCGCATGACAATGTTCAGATATTTAGTTTTTTCAATATCTTTAATCGTATTTAAGTTATTAATGTTTTGTTGAGTTTGATTGTTCATACTGTATATTCAATGTTTCTGACTGACTCCATGATATTTTTTCTTTTTTCTTTCATTTCTGGAAATACAAATGCAATTTATTTTCAAATACAATTTTTGAAATATGACTTGCTACAAATGTAAATTACATGAACGTAGTCAAATAAAGTATGTCTATGTCTATGTCCATAAGAATTCTCCGTCGAAAATGGCTGAAACTTTGGTTAGTAACTATCAAAAGATGAACAACGAAATTAACTAACTTTTATTTACAAGTGCTGCCATCTTCATGTTGAGATCGGAAACTTTCCAGACCTACCTCGTATAATGGACATAAACTCAACATTAAATAATTTTCTGTATCACTGTAAAACTCAGGAGTTCACCACGAAAGTGTCAATATCTGTTTTAATGGCATTAAAACGCTATATAATGTCATACATTGGATGTTTGTAGGGTTGTCTTCAATAACTAAACTATTGAATATTTTGAATGGTAAGTTACGAAACTTAACGGGCAATGGATTGTATAGATTGTAATAGATTACTTTCTATATCATCTGTACTGTTCAGTCGATCAATTGTAGAAAATAAAAGAGCTCATATAAAACCAGAAAACTGTTGAGAAATGTAACATCTGAAATAATGTTCGAAAGATTAGTTTCAATTTTTTTTTCGAACAGTTTTAGGAAATACAGCCAGAGTCAACTATTAACCCTTCCTAAAGAGTTCTTGTTTTGAATCATCATTGAGTAATAACTTGCATTGCAATTCGCTCGGTCAATGTTCAAGCTTCTTGAAATAATTTGTTAGCGATGATGCAGTAATTGTGAATTTTCATATATAAATAATTTATCATTTCACTCCTTCCACCGCTGCTTATGTTTGTGGAAAGAATATTGAATGTATTTGCTTATAAAATAATGGATTGAGGTATGTATTCAAGAGGAGTTTCGGAATGATTTATCCTAGAAAGTGACAGGACAGGGACACGAGGGTGAATTCAAAGAATGTGCAGCTAGAATTCCTAAAGATTTTTCATAGTAGCAACTATACTTCCAAACGATATCCTCTAATGTTCAGGGTAGGTGTAATTAGAATTAGTTTTTTTGTGTGAGTTAGGGAAAACGTATAAGGTCATGATATATGGTTGAAGTTCTTTTAATGAGAGAATAAAGATTGCTGAAACGGTAAAGCAAAAGATCTATAAAATTTATCTCACAGAAATATTGCTGGAAAAACAAAAATGAATAGTCCAAAACAGAAAGATATCTTATCGAACTTCATTGATCTAGAAACTACGGCTTTTTTGATATTTTTTGTTGTTTGTGAGCTGCATGACTCGTCTTCTTCCCCCAAGTCAACGTAAAGTACTGCAGCTTCGTGAGGTGATTTCATTTTTACTTTCTAATGTATCTTACTGTTCTATCCCAGCAACAAACCCCGGCACGTGTTTCAATAACGGTTTGGTGGGATAGAAATTCAGTTATATTAATTACTACACCAAAGGTTCCAAACATCTTATCACAAGTACTTTATATTGTGTTTATGGAAATAAAGTATTATTATTTCAATTATTATAAAGCATAACAAACAGCACCTAAGGCCTCCTTTATACAGCGCTAATTTCTTCAGTTATGGCCTAAATGGACAATGTCTAATACCTCTCTGATTATTCCAAGCTAAGTTCTTCTTCCAGGTGGTCCCTTTATGAAGGTTTTTCTTGTGTGCATTCACAAGTATAGTATTCCCGTACTCTTTATATTTCTAGTTAACCAATTTGCTGAATTGGCCTAACCCGTAGATGTTAATAACCACACAGCTAGTTCCGGGCCAATATTGCAGCTGATGATCCATCCATGTCAGCTTTTTCACCTAATATAGAGCCAATCTTTTACGATCTGCCAGTTTCTTCAGCTCTTCACAACGTTCTCAACTCAGCCTCGATACAATAGACCCTAAATTTTCTTGACCCACTTTGTTAACACGCTGTTTGTATTTCTATTACAACACTCTACTTAGAGAAAATCTACAGGCTTGAAAGGGTTCGAGATAAAGTTCTGGACCAAAGGCACAATGAACTAAATTATTGTGGACGGTCAGAATTTAGAGAAAGAATAACTATGTTTTTGTTATATTAAATTTCACAGATAGATGATTGAATATTTCACTAAAGGCTAAGTTGATTGATTAGGTTATTTAAGGCGAAAACGAGGTTTGTACAAGAATTGATCCCTGAGGTACATCAGGAAATTCTGAAGCCTGCGATGACAGACTTCAAAATGACAGATTCTATGGACTAATGATCAAACCAGTGCCTTCTATCCACTTCCAACCTACTGTGTTACAACATAACATTGCCTACTATGCTGATAAAAATGATTTTCAAAAATTATATAGGTTATTGGACAATGTCATTTGAGCAGAAGCATATTATTTCCATAACAAAATCGAAATATAGAACGAGATTAAGATTAGACTGAATTGGAATCAAAACGGAATGACTAGATAAGTGTAATGTCGTCACCAAAGATATTGGATTCTTGGTCTTTTCGAATAAGTCGTTGATATATAATATAAATAGGTTTGAAGACAATATGGATCCCTGGGAAACACCAGAAAGTATTCGAGAAATATCCATCGAATACTTGTATGAAAGTTTGGCCAGCAAATCCTGATGCCACACACAGAGTTCTTGGATCGTAAGTTCGTAAGACTTGAAATCTTTAAGCACATTACCAACATAAAGATAGTAATGATGAAGAAGAAATTACCACTTATTGTGGTATGCTATGAATATTGAAACTGATCGTTAAGAATGGATCTATGAATTGAGGAATAAGTGTGGTAGAATTGCCATATTCAACTGTGGTAAACTGTACAGCTTGTCAAAGGTTGGAAGCAACTTAAGACTTCTCATAAACTATGCATTGGAATCAAAGACTATGGAAACTAGTAGGTATATGCACTACGAGATTGTTATTGCAACTGATATCGATATCTTTTTCCCACATTTTTCAAGTTGTAAATTTCAATATGAATGGGGCAGCCACTAGAGTATCTGTAGATAATATAGTAATTCTGTTGAAAAAAAACTGTTGAAAATCTGTTTTTCCGTTAATGAGCTGTCCCCCCATACGTAAGACAACTCTCAGAAGTTTAGGAACTTGTGCGAGCTGAGGACTAACGAGGTCTTACCTTTTCACGTGTGATTCGTAACACGGTTGCAGAATCATCCCAGCTTCAACTAGATAAATTCTCTCGAGAATAATATCTGGTCGAAGCAGGAATAGAACCCAGATATTTTCTCGAGTGTTGACACAACACTGGCATAAAATCGAGAATGAATTACTCATATAAAAATAATGCAGGAGATGTTTTTCAGATGAGATAATTTACGGTATAAAAATTAATATTGAATAGGTGAAATTGAATTTTAGAATTGAATCCTAATTTGAACATTCCAAATGATAATATTCTTTCAGTTTATTGTATAATGATGGTGTAAATTAAGAATGATCAGTTCAAACTATTAGAAAATATATAACGTTCATTAACTGGGCTATAATTTATTTTTTTCTAACAGGGCTAAATGACGGTGGGTTTTTCAGCCTACTTATTCAATAAATGTGTCACCATTATTTTGAGAAACGCTTAATTCGACTGTGGGCTACTATCACAATGCAAACATCTAATATTTCTTGCAAAGCTGTAAGGAAGGCGCGTGACTAAAATTTCAAAATGCCATGATTGAAATTTTAAGATCATTCAGATAATGAATCAAGCGGAAGAAGATATTTACCATTGCAAATTGCCTTATTATCGATCGGTGATTGTGGTATAAAAATACCCATTTACACTTCTGCAATTTACCTTTCTATGTTTGATATACCGAGTGATAAGAAATATGGAACATTTCCTACAAAATCGATAGCGATAGATTGAAGTTTTCAATATAGATAATATGGAGTCAAAACTGACTTCTGAAAGTAGGTTGCTGAGATTAAATGGTACTTCTTCTATTAATTTAAGGAGTTGTAGAAACGTTCCACAGAAAGTTTCAGCTAGCTATAATAAATGTTTGACTTGTGACTGTCAAATTTCGAAATGATACTTTCAACATTACTATTAAAAGGGCGGGGGATATTTACATATTTTTCTGCTATTTTGTCACCTACAATTACAGGCAACATTTACTTACAATGAATGAACAAATGGAAAGACATAAATCACTTCGAATGATTACTTTCCTAACTTTACCGTGAATAAATATCAAGCACCTTTTTAGATGAGGTCTAACAAAATGAACATCTCGAAATATTTCTCAATAACAAAGATAGTTTTTTCTACAAACACAGTTTCATAAAATATTCTCATAACTTATCAGGTAATTATCTAGCAATTTTATATCCGAGCAATCAATTGATTTGTAAATAACATTTATGAACTCATTGAAGGATCTCAACATAGATGAAAAATATAATCTAAATAAAATAATAATAATTTAGGCAGGACGGGCATGTTTAAAAGTGAAGAGAGATTTTTAAACTTCTAAACTTGTCAGATATTCGGGTAAAAGCTTCGAAATTTGTAGACAATAATTTTCAAATCACAATGATTTCCTGGAAAATTATCAAAATATTGACTAAACAAAAGCAGAAAGTCAACTCCATTCTCGAGCTAATCATCTTCTGTTATATGACTAGTGATGTGATGTGGTTTTTTGAACAATAATACGCCTTCCGGAAACACGAGAAGGAAGCCTTGATTAATAAACCCCCTAAAAATAAACGGGGCATACTTGTAAACTTTCCACTCTTGAAGTTCTTCTTCCAGAAAAAATGAAAAATAGGAGAAAAGCATCAGTTTTACTTTCAAGGGGAGCCCTTTCAAAGAATATATTTGGCTGTCGTGCTTCAACCCCCTACGAGGGGTATAGATATTACCCAGACAGTATTAAATGGAAACGGGGGTGAGCCGTCTTTTACGGGGTATTTAATTCTCTTTTCAATGCTGCAACAATTCATTATTTTCTATAATGGTTTTCAGGTTATTATTTGTGTAAAAATTATAATATTGCATCTTCTTTAGTAAAAATGACTGATAGGATGAAATTAACTCAAAAACATTAACTTATTCCGAAAATTGTAATCACTCGTCTAAAATATTGACATTGACAGCGCCTGCCATAAGCACCTATCAATATTTATTTTATTTGGTTAAACAATTTTAGTATATTTAGTTGCTGTAATGTGCTGTAAAAGTTATTACGCCTTATATTTTTTTAACGTTTTTATGCATCTCTGTTACTGTCGTAGTTTTGCCAATTTATTTTAATAATTATAAAAAAAATATGCTGAATTTTTTGAATTATTTTTGTAAGTAGTTTCCAGAATATTTCCATACCAAACCCTCAGAAAAAGATCAATGAATGTAGATTACGCCAGCATAGTCTTCACCAGTTATAGTAAATTTTGAACTCACCCTGTATTACCAAAATTACGGAAAGCACAAAAAAACGTAGCGAAGTCATAGCGAGAGATCGCGCGAAACCTCTAACATCAATTGTACTGAAATGAAGACGCATCTGTCATGCCTCAGACCATATTCAGATTTGCTCAAGGACTTCTTCCACCACGTCGTATACGAGATGGCTATAGGCGCTCGTTACGTAAATTGCATAATTCTCTAGAACACCTCGTACCCCTATTAGCGGTTATTACCGAATAAGCTATCTGTCGGCACGCTTTAGATTGGGCGTGAAAGATTTTCTCTTTGTCGAATTTCTTACAGGGCGATATTACGTTCCACGATAGGTATGGCAAAGTAGGCTAGATTGTATTATATCACCTTTGAAAAAAATACTTTCACTTGGTTGACAATACTCCACACATTACTCAACTCCTTGATAAAGAAACCAAGTCTGCACGAAACTCCTGAAACACGATATCAAAAACATTTAAACTTTCAAAATGGCGATGTAGAATTAATTCAGATACCACACATTTTCGGATATTCCAATTCCATCATCCATTTGTGTCTTAGGAATTCTGTTAAAT
This sequence comes from Leptinotarsa texana, assembly GCA_015342105.1. NCBI lineage: Eukaryota > Metazoa > Arthropoda > Insecta > Coleoptera > Chrysomelidae > Leptinotarsa > Leptinotarsa texana. The sequence goes on from WOGN01004382.1 coordinate 13,503, forward strand.
GATCATATAAATGTCTACATAATATTATAATAGACTTCTACAGCTTCGCAGGACATCCTGGATCACCAATCCTTACTACAGCACATCATGAAATCACGACCGAAGGAAATCCTAATTTATTTGCGTTTTACTATAACAGTACGACGTCTCAAGTAGCATTACGTCGTTATATCCTTATAATGTCTTTGAGATATTCCAAAAATTCCATAGGATATTATCAAAACTTATACAGCATAATGATTTGTAATACAAATTACAAGTTGCTCGTGAAAAACGAGTTTTCAATTCCAAACAACCGTAACAATTCAGAACAAATTGAATCAAATTTCAGTCACAACATAAATCCAATCCTTCAATTCCTAGGAACCGCATGCCATAAAGTTAATGATTATACAGGGTGTCCCTGGACTTCCTCTTTTCTTCTCGGGAATGTATAGATGGGGTCAAAATATCACCAGTACTTCATATAACTTTTTTTCCTAAAAGTCTTCGTAACCAAGTTACGGGCCCTCGAAGTTACAAAATGAAAAATGTTTTTCTTTGATAACTTTTCAAGTGAATATTCAAAATCATCCAAATTTTGGTAATTGACTAAACAAATGAATTCCGTCGATGAGCTTTCATGCAGGAGTCAGTTGTTTTGCTACAAAGTC
>WOGN01004383.1:0-14154 GCA_015342105.1 Leptinotarsa texana
AGTAATTTTTTTAGATTTTTGACCTAGAAAAATAAGATTAGTTGGCCCTGGAAATTGAGATTTATTCATGATATTTGGTGTCCTAATAGACTTTTTGAATATCTGCCTAACAAAAAAAAACATTCCAATCGGTTGAAAAATGTAAGTTTTATAAGGGTGCTTCCATCTTAAATGGGTCACACTGTATAAGAATCATTCCTCAAAAATATTAGCTTTCATTTTCTTGTGATAGTCAACATTGCAGTCCTAAGTTTTTTCCAAGAATTTGGAACCCATCTTCATTTCCTCCGCAATGCACAATAATTAGTGGCGATTCTTTGTTTGCAGGCATGTTAGGCGTACACATTCTCGAACCATTAGTCCACCCTTTCGTAGCTGCGTCGTGAGTATCATACCAAGTTTCGTCCAAATAGAAAATGTGCCGTTGTTCTAAGTATTTGTTACGTTTGTTCATTATTTCAAATGTAAATCCCTGTTTCTTTATCCAATTCTGAAGAATTTTTTCACAGCAGCTCACGTTATGGCCGGAAATATTCAATTTCTCCCTTATGATTTCAACTGTAGGAATCTCATTGCGTTTATAACAGTCGTATATATATTTTTTTTAATGATTTTATTAGATGAAGATCAAAAGGTTTTGGTAATCCCGCATCGCTTCTTGTGTTCATAAGGTTTGTTTTTGACTATGTTATGTACAGTTGAGAAATGAATTTCGGTCAAATCTGATGTTGCTTGGAATAATTTGTTTCCTTCGAAATCAAACTTAATATGTACATTCTTATATACGTTGAAACATACTCTCTGTGTTTCAATACTCAAATGCATCCGAATCTTATTCACTGGTATCTCTTTTTTGCATTGTTTACCAGCCCTATTGAAATCACTACAAAGGAAAAAGTCTGCGTTGTTCTCACACTTGTTATTACTATAGTACTTGTCCAAGGACGCCACATTTTAAACATCTAACAAAAATTTTAGGTAATTATAACTTAACACGAAAATCGAATTTCAACACTCAAATCGCGATCAGTTCCTGAACTGAACATTGACAACACGATTCTTCTAACCATTCTCAAATTCTATTGGTGACCGTAACAAATTTGATTTTATGACCCTTCAGCCAATCATAAAACTCGGTTAGTAAAAATTATCCAATACGAACCGCCAATTCTTCAGTCCACGTGGACCAATTCGTTGGGGCATTATTGGTTTTTTGGTATTTGACTTCGCCGATAGCTTTGAGAATTACTATATCGGTTACTTCGACTATACGTACATTCAATTGGCGATTTTCTATGTTGGTACACTCGTCTGAAACATATGTTCACAGTGAACAGTGTCAGTGTTCAGCATATTTAGTTTGCTGATGTTGATAAAAGTTAGAAGTGTTTTACGTGTTCGACGATATTCTGGTATCGAAAAAAAAATCGATCAAAGAAAATGCTTCAAATTTTGTGTAAAATATGGGATCAAATGTTCAGAAACACTAGACATATTGACAGTGACATACGGTGATTATACTCTGAGTCAGAAAAAATTGTATAAGTTGTACCTACAAACTTTTTATAGAAGGTCAAGAAAATGTGAATAACGATGCACGCCCTGACACCCCAGCACATCAACAATCGATGAAAATCTTGAGTACGTGAAGAAAATTGTTATGGAGAATCGTCGATTCATTATTAGAGAAGCTGCTAATTATTTCACCTTATCAGTTGGCTAGTGTCATGAAACTTTTCGGAAATTGTGAGCATGAAGCGTGCGGCAGCGCATGATCATGGCTCAGGAATTGTTGAATGACGTCAACGGCGATAAAGAGTTGCTTTAAAAGGTCATAACTGGTGACGAATCATGGGTGTAAGTTTATGACATCGAAACCAAAGTCCAATCGTCCCAATAGCGGAGCCCAGGAGAGCCAAGACCAAAGAGAGCATGCCAAGTTTGATCAAATGTCAAGGTTTTGCCCACTGTTTTCTTCAATCACCGTGGCGTCACGAGTTCTTGCCACATGGTCATACATGGTATTTTGAAAGTATGCGCCGCTTGCGAGCAGCAATACGAAAAAAACATCCAGTACTCTTGAAAATCAATTCATGTCTCTTGCATCAGGATAACGCACCTGCTTACTCGTCATTGTTTGTTCGTAATTCTTTGGCCAAAAACAACACCGTTATCATGCCTCAGCCACCGGATTCACCAGATTTAGCTCTCTTAGTCTATTTTCTGTTCATAATAGGACGGTGTTTTTCGGCGATTGAGGAGATGATAAACGAATCTGTTTAAATCTGTTTAAAATTTGTTTTTCCGTTAATCAGTTGTCGCCCCCATATGAAGACAAGTCTCAGAAGTTGAGAAACTTGTGCTAGCTAAGCACTAACGAGGTCTTACCTTTTAACGTGTGATTCCTAACAAGGTTGCAGAATCATCCCCGCTTCAACCAGATAAATTCTCTCGAGAAAAATATCTGGTCGAGGCGGGAATCGAACCCATGACCTTCCGATCATGAGTCGGACGCTGAGAGATCTCAAGGACATACCAAAAAGGTCATATCAGAACTGCTTCAAGGATTGAAAAAAAATTGTAACCGTCAGGTTACTACTTTGAAGGGTACAAAATAGAAATTGATGAATAAATAAATATTTTTTGAGAAAATGAAAACTCACCTTATTTTTTCAACAGTCAACGTTTTAACCGATTAATAATAGACAAACTCAACCAGAAACAGATGATACACATATCAATTATCAAATCGTCTTCCTTAACTGTACGGTAATTTTCAAACAAGCTGTCGGTTAATTAGCAATATTTATTAATTCGTCAGAACCCGAGAAATGTTAACGAGCAGCCTATTTTATGACTGGTTCACTTCCATGGTTGCTCTTCAAGCGATTGCTTCTTATTTCAGTCGATTAGATCGATGAAAGTGATTCGGTGACGATTTGTTACAGCTAATTGAGATGACTCTTTTCTCCTACACACTCGTTCCAATATCTATTTGCTAAATGATTTGAAATATACACTTCACCTTCCACTGGAGTTGCAGATTTTGTTCGTTTCGAAAAATTAATATAAATAATTTATATCATAGGAACTTGTCAAAATATGATAATAACTTGATGTAGCTGGTAATATTACAATACATTTTGAATTTCGGCATAACTCTAAAAGTTATGATTCAAAACGTTATTATTCATCACATAACTATGACATGACCTCATTGGACAACTAATAAAGCGATATAATTATTGTAACAAAAAAAAAGAGTCAAGTATCTTGAACACATTTATTTCCAATAATATTTCACTAATCACAAACTAATTTATTTACAACACTTAGCAGCTAACGCTTAATTTATTTCCACTATTTGAATTCCTTATTTAACCGCTCGATTCACTTTCTGAACTGCCCTCTTGGATCGGGAAGCCAGGCTTATATAATGTAAGGGTTCTTTCTAAAAATCTGTTGTCGGTTCGGTACTCGACTAGAGTTTTGCCGGCGGTTGCCAACTGTATTCTTTCGCGGTCACGTATTTGTTACAAGATTCGGCCGATGTACTTATCAGGGGCGACTTCAGATTCTTTACATTGCCCCCTTCTTAAAGACGTTTCACCCCGAAATGGCATCCCTGGCGAGTGTCGATACCTGCAGGACTCACCATATCTGCACTGTGAAGTTCGATAGAAATAATACCCCACAGTCTTTATGCTCGGTCGTGGAAGACGGTTACCGCACACCAAAATCTTGATGCCGCTGAATCGAAATATCGTTACCAACATGCTTCTCAAAACTCTCCAATCCAGCCTATCGATCCCCGAGGCTGATTTCTGGATTGCTAAGTCCACAAGATTCTGGTCGAGCATCTTGTCCCTCAGTCTGATAGGACTCCTCCCGACATCTTCATAGGACGGTTTGTCTCGAGAATGCATTTTGGTCACGAAATAGAAAATGTTTCTCTGGCCCTTCTTCAACTGTAGCACTCCTTCGACTTCTGTATTCGTATGTTTGGAGCTGACCGAATTTCTTGTTGAATAGCACAGCGATACCCCGATTCACTTTCTGGATCGGAAAGCCGGGCTTATATAATGTAACGGTTCTTTCTAGAAATCTGTAGTCGGTTCGGCACAGTCATGTGTTTGTTACATGAATCGGCTGTACTGGTCAGGGGTGGTTTCAGATTCGTTACATTTTTTTGAATATTTTCTAATTAATGACGATCTCAAAATTACATATGTTTTGGACTAAGTCTCAGTATACAAGTATTATAATTAACACACCTAAATAGTTTTTTATCCACGTATGGAGAATAAAAGGAAAAAGCTCGAGAAAAGTGACATCTGTTAGCCTGCATCAATCAGAAAATTGTGCTTATGTACTATCTCAAACTCGATCTAAACTATATTTCTGTGAAGAAATTCCGAATTTATTATTGACCTATTCAGAGATTTTATTTTGAAATTGGATTAGAAATAACGTAAACAAAACAGTATGTGTTGGGTAAGAACAATTTGAACTTTCATTTCAGCTAGTAATATTAGGTGGTTTAAAAAAATTTGTCCGTTTTAATGTCATTTGTTTTTGTAGCTTCATATCTCATTAAATATGTATTTTACTGTGTCGTGGTATACACGGCACAGTAAAATACATAGAGAACTTCATGCTGTTAATTTTTTCCCAATTTTACATTTTTTTCTACGAATTCAAAATGAACCAAACAGGGCTGCATTGTAGTACTAGGTATTCCTATGCAGCCCTGTATTAAACTTGCATTCTTAAATTGTCGAGTACATTGTTATTGATTATAATAGTCACGATGTTACTCAATATCATTAGAATATATTTTATAAACATCCATTACAACAATACTTTAATATATAAATATTACGAATCGAGTTGTAAATAACTCCAGTTGAATGATGTCTTTATTTTGTTGTACTATTTGATAAAAAATAAAAAAAATCATTTGATATTTTAGGAATGGAACTCACTTTTCACGCTTTTGGTGACGATGAAAAAAATGCAAGCAAATATTTAAAATTTCGATTGGCACATGAAAAATCTAGCTCGTTCAATCCAACTTGCCTAATACAGGTTGTTTCATTAGTTTTATCAATTTTCATATGTCTACTTCATTCAATTTAATTGCTACAATGCAAAATGTGTGTTCGGGATTCGAAGAAGACGGCGAATTTTTTTTCTGGTCCATTTTGGGGAGGTTCTACCGGTGAAAAAGTTAGCGAGATGCATGAAAAAATGGTAGTCGCATGGACAAATGTCTGGGGAGTATGGTGGGTGAGATAGAACTTCGACCCTCAATTCATTTAATTTTCCGACAATGAATTGTGGAACATGAGGACCTGCATGGAGCAGGATCGGACCTCTGCTGGTGAACAGTGCTGGCTACTGCTGACGCAATTTTCGGTACATTTCGGTACCATTGCCAAATGCCTGGTTGACTTTTTGGGCTGGTTGCGCAGCCTGGTTCACTTTGTAGAGAAAAATTGGCTGAAAATCACTAAACTACATCATATAATTATGAGCTGAAATGCAGCAAAAAATTAAAATTCGAAAAAATGGATAACATCAAATGTACAAACACATTCACAACATTCACAAATACAACAAAATTATCTACCACGACACAATGAATATTTATTGAGATATGGAGCTACAGAAACACAAGACATAAAATGAAAAACGTTTGGAACGACCAATATTAATCTCAGAACTGAATCTTAGAAGTGATCCATATATTTCTGAGAAAAATGAAAAAGACTAACTCAATTATTGTATAATATATCTGTTACGTATACTCAGAGTCATTCATTAGAAACCACACAGCTTGTTGATAATCATTAACAGCTGTGTTGTTGCCATGTGAAATCTATCAATTATGCATTTTTCACGCAAATGGAGAATCGTTGTTAAACATGGCGGCATAAATATCCAACGCAATCAATTCTGCAGATGACTCACTTCCGAGGTCGTGAATACACCATGAAAAAAATTAATTACAAGACTTTCTAGGAGAAACAATTTGAAGAATTTTATCGTAATATACCTGCCTATTAAGTTATTCAATTTTCGACAGCGTAACTTTAAAAATTCGCGATAAGCTGAACCAATAAATATTCATGAGATACATTTTTTATATGATTAACGATAATTATCGTGAAGATTGTTATTAACAAACTGATTATGAAATCAATTTCAACTGTCCTAAATACTAGTAGGTGTTCCTGGTAGCGAAGATTTTGAGACATATTTTTGCTGGCTCAGTATGACTGAAATTCAAAAGATTTCCGAAAATATATAGTTTTGATGAACTCCAAAGAAAATTTAAATGGTCTCTCCCTATGAGGTCTTATCAATGCGAGTACCAACGTGTTATTTCTTTAGCACGGAATACACGATACACAGTGAACTGTCAAAGGCAACTAAAGATCTGTTGTCATGTAGCCATCCCACAATTTCAAACATTTCTCACTTATTCTGTGGCTGTTCTCTAGAGCATGTTGAGCGACACTAGACTTCTCTGGTCTATGTTATACAGTGAGCATCGTATCTTACGGATAAATTAATTTTCTACGTTATTAGCCATTTTCAAGAAAAACCCTGAAACACTTTGAATTATGTATTCGAAAAGACACTCTATGACATAAAAAATCCCTCATCTTCACCCCCCCTCAACGTAACATCCACCCCCCATATTTTTAATTCAAAAGGAGGTCAAGTCCTCATTTTGAAGGGTATGCAATTTTCTGTACAGCAATATTTTAATTTTTTAATTTCGTGCATGCGTCAAAAAAACAAATAATTTATTAAAGCGGTAGCAATCAATGTGCAACTAATGGAAGTCTTCAGATGAAATGTTCAAACTGACAGCCATTTGTTTCTTGAAAATAATAAAGGCATGGCTGAAAGTTATCAACAACATCTTGAATTGTTTCGGGAGTGATACGTTCTATTTCTTCTCTAATTCTGATTTGCAAACTTTCCATATTGTTTGGTCTATTTACGTATACTTTGGATTTTAGGTAACCCCACAAAAAGTAGTCAAGCGGTGTCATATCGAGAGAACGGGCTGGCCATTCTATGGCACCTCGTCTACCAATCCATCTGTTGGAAAAAACTTCATTCAGATATGCACGAACATCAGCTGCAAAATGAGGTGTAGCACCATCTTGTTGATACCAGACAATGCTATCTATTTGATTCGGATTATCATTATCTAGAAAAAGTCTTTTCAGCGTTGGAACTAAAAAATTAGTCGAAAACTCCAAGTAACGTTTAGCGGTCAGTGTTTCGTTGAAAAAATATGGTCCAATTATGCGATTATTTATAATCCCTGCTCTGGGATATTGAGTATGGGCCTCCATCATCCAATGGGGATTTTCTCGGCTCCAATATCGACAGTTCTGTCTATTGACATTAAAAAAAGTTGACTTGTCGGAAAACAATATATTTTTCTTAAACGAAGGATCCTACAAACACCTGGCTTCCATTATTTCGCAAAACTCAAAGATTGAACATCTGCTATCCAGATGTTCAATCTTTGTTTGGCAAAGCCTAAAGCAATGTCAATAACAGGTTCAGCCTCATTGCCTTCCAGGCCAGTATGGTCAGGAATCCAGACCATAGGCAATCTGTTAAGTCTTCCTATCGAGGAAAGTCGTGTTAGGAAATTTGCTAACAATTTAGACTTTTTCGGTAGGAGCCAAGACCTTTTAATACCGCTTGTGACTCTCCGAGAATATTTTTATTGGCATTTGTATGAGGTTGGATTCTTAAAATATCTTCGCACACAATTCAATAGCGTAAATTTCCGTTTGAAATACAATCACATTGGTTCCTAGGCAGTTTGATATCTCCGTCCTCGGTCTGCGATTGGAAACACCTGCACCAGAACCGGAAGGTGTTTTTGATCCATCTGTGAACCAACAACTATCTGCTCTTAATATTTCCTCCTCCCGGAGGATCCAGTTCTCTCTACTCGGGAACAGTATTTTGAAGGGCAGTTCGTAGTTGACAGTTGGAGACAGTTTGAGGCATGAAGTCAGAGCTCATTTTCAGAACGCTATGACTTCCAGTATCAACCAACAGTCTGTTGCACGCTGCATTGAATTGATTGGTGAAATTGGCAATGTGCACAAGTCTATGAAGTCCATCTAGCCTCTCTCAGCAGAAAAATGTGGAGAGGAGGTAGGTCTAGAAAGATCTTCTTGGCTGCTGACGGGGAGGGGGTACTGATGGCCAGACAAGCCTGTCTCTGTGAGCCAAAGAGCTTCGCTTGGGCTGTTCCGTTTTCTGTATAGCCTTTGACCACCATGCATAAGTGATCATTGGTCTGACAATCATCTCATAAATCCAATGGATCTGTTTGAGACCTAAACCTCAAGTTTCACCACAAATCCTTCGACATGTCCATAGGGACAGTCTGCCGTTGTGTAAAACTTCTTTCAAGTGAGCATTCCAGGAGAGATTTTTATGAAAGACAATGGCAAGATATTTCACCTCCGTTTCAAATGGAATAACCTCAACATTGAGGGAAAGTGGCCTTAGATCGTCCAATTTTCTCCTCCTGGTTAAAGTGATTGCTTATCACAGTTTTGCTGGGGTTCACAGATATCCGCTCCCTCAAGCACCAACTGTGAACAACGCCAACGTACTTTGGGGGATATTACAAGCTACCCTTTCCGACGAGGACCTTACCAAGATAACAAGGTCATCTACATACGCTTGCAGATCAACTTTTCTTTTGTCGAGGGCATCAAACAGACTATCCATCAGGAGCAACCACAGAAGGGAAGATAGTACCCCACCTTGAGGGCAGCCTCTGGTGACCCTGAACCTAATGGCCTCGCCTTGAAACGTCTTAGTTGCAGTTATGTTTACCAGCATGGCATAGATTCAGCCAGTTATGGTCGATTCTATATCTTTCCTAGCTAGAGATGCTCCTTTAGATATAGATTGTGCTTTGTCAAATGCTCCCTCAATATCGAGAAATACAGCAACCGCGATCTCCGTATTGTCAAGGGATTGGGAGAGGGAAGGAGTGAGTTTACATATGAAATTTGAAAATGGCAGAAAACTACTGTTCCTGTATGATTATATAGGAAGAATCTCGGGGAGAATACTACCACGTGTGCTGAAATCGGCTGATACTTGATGAAAATCCGTAACGCATTCAAGAAACATTTAATTGTGATAATTTCACTTTTCCACACTTGACTATACTAGCATTTTCAGATATAGGTATTCCTGACTCAAACTTAACAGATCTTCCACATAAATCAAAATACACCAACGGATAAGTCCAAATTTTCGAAAGCCACTTAGAAGTCTGCTTTCAAAACTACTTGTACCATCCAATAAGTGATGGCCAACCTGAGAAACAGGATGTCGAAAAAGAAAATTCACCAAATAAGCTGTGAGGATTTGATAGAATGTATGTTGGGTAAACTAAGTGAACCTCTTAATAACGTTTCTAAGAAAATGTTTCACATAATCGGTTTCGTAGACAAGGAAAGTCTAAGGTCGCTCACCATGCCCTAGCTACAGATTAGGTGGAAATTGTTTGATATTGTTGATACAGGTACATGACGACGGGCTTTACTTCTATAGATTTTTATTGAAAGATGTGGATCGAGAAAGGTCTCATTTCAAACAGTCCGCTATTCACCATCTCACATAATAAATAGAAACCAAGTAAATTTCAAATACATAGCATTTAGTAAATAACATAAGTAAGATGTTATCAGAATAGAGGAATCACGAATGAAGCTAATAAAATCGAGTCTATTACTCCGTGGTCGAATGGAACAAACGGCTAATACGTAAATGAAGAATTATATACATTGAGGAAGTCCCTGTACAGTAGAGAGATATTTAGCATTAAGATTCCATCAATTTTATAGTGAAAATTTCACTAAATAGGGTTTTCAATAAAAATCATTATTCATACTTTTTATCATAACTGTTTCATTTTTCTGAATTCAATACTGAATTGATAAAATAACTTTACTTAAATATATATTATATAAATAATATATTATTATTTATCAATGTGAAATTGAACGTAAAAAACCACAATATGTTCATTATTGGATGAAGAGCGAATAAGAAGTTACAATGTTTTTCGTTATTCCAAGAGGTGTGTACCTCGGTATGTACCGAATAAGACCACTGATACAATCAATGCAATACTTTTTACACCCACATTAGCAGTGAGAACTTCAGAGACAAGTAGAAAGCGATTTCCCTTTCAAAGGTCAAATTTCTTATCGCCATCACTTACGGATCAACATGCCTGCATGAAAAACGAGGACAAAATTATCAATATTAATTAAAAAAATCCATTTCCGACTAATTATGCTAATAGTTTGGCTACTCATAGTTTTTCGCGCTACACATTATCGCGTTCTCGTTTACAAATACCACAAATTGAACCGACCTAATTGATATAGGATATGCTTACGGATGAAACAAATTATGAATAACGAACAATCGTTTACAATTATTTTCAAACCCACTGGAAACACCGAATATTCATTCAAATATTACCAGACTCTAAATTATTCGACATCTATCATAATTTTTTAACTAAGTACATATTGAACAAAAGTCATTTTCTGTGGAACAAATAGTTTTTATTAACCTTCTTTAGAATTTTCAACTTTGCACTGAGGAAAACGAGAAAAAAAAATTACGATAACTAAACCATTGAAAAACAACAATTATACCTACACTGTGTGTCACATCAATTTCATTTTAGAAGTTTGAGATGAAGAAGAGGAGTTATCAAAAACTGTTTCGTGTAATCGTTTTGGATATCAGTTCACTGAGCTGCTTCGAAATATTTCAAAATTAGAATGAGATATATTTTTTCCATGTCAAAAATAACGTCAAAATGTTGTTGTATTTTCAATTAAACCTCCTTATAACGACTATGAAGATGTTTTAACAATGTAGCTTTTACATTATCGAATAATAATTTGACCAAAATATTTTTTTCAATATTTGTTTGCAGGTAGTATTGAAAATGTTTTCAATACTGAGTGAATCGTAATTAAAAAACAATTTTTTCTTGATCTTCTCGAATAGAAAACTGACTCTCTCATCCAAAATATCACTTATAAAGAACCCTTTCCCAAAATATGGGGTTGTAAAGATGAATAGGTACCGGTTCAGAAGTCATAGGAAAAGTTTCAAAAATTTTTTTCCATAAAAATGAAAACGAAATTTCCAAAATTAATTCAAAACAAGAGGTATAATCTACAGAAAGTTTATATCAACATATAGGTTCAATCAGTATCAATGAGATCGATGAAATTCAGGCCTCTAAGTTTCTCTAAATCACAACGTGGAGGAAATTTAGAGGCCCGAATACAGACTATGTTGTTCAATCATATATTATAATAAAGTAGCTATCATTCACACAAATGATATGTTGACGATTTCTTTCCTGATGTCTTGTTTATAATGTTGACTTTATAATCAATTTCTTCATCATCGAAGACAGCTTTGCTCTCATTTCAGAGACAGAATATCATTCACTCCGACAGCCATAAAAAATCGCATCAATCAATAGAATGTCACTTTTCAAAAAGGCAGGAAGTTGAAAGGAAGTTCAAGTGATTACGTGCATTGGAATTTGTAACCGAAAGATAAAAAGCATATTCCGTGAACTTCAAACACTCAACACAATAGAGAAATGTCATTCGATTCGATAAGAACGGTCAGAGAATAATACCAAAAATGATATGAACGTTACTTTGGAATTCAGGAGTAGCTAGCTGAAAATAAAGGTATATTAACAATGAGAAAATTCAGGCAAATATGCAGTTGAATTATAATTCTGAATATCGTTAATGGGGATTCAGATACGGAAATTCCGTACTGAAACGTGAATTGCCATATCTATGTTCACGATGGGTTATAATACTTTGTTTAATGAATATGAAATGAACTCTCACTAGTTTTTTTTTTTCAGTCATATTGAAAGTTTATTTCAGCTTAGTGGGAGAAAAGGCACTCTAATGTTGAGGTAACTGCACCATTATTTACTTCAACATTTATTTTCAGGTAATGATTTTTGACTATTCCAAATATTTTGCTTTTTTGTCGAAGATATTATTTTGGGATCGCTAGTTTAACATAAAGCTCAGAACCCAAGCAGTTTTATTTAGCATGACTCCAAACGTCATAATTTTGGGCTCATTTTAAACTACTATTATCGATTCTCCATTTATTATTTTTTCGAAACGATAAATAAATTAACCTAAAATTATTCCCATCCTTACTTCTGGGCCTGTAGAAGCACTAAACAAATATTCAACTAAATGCAGAGCAATAAATTGTTCAAGGCAGAACCCACTGACTGAGATAAGATGAGATACGAACCGGGATAGAAGTTTAAATTAAGCCAAAAATGTTCAGTGTACTTCTATTTCTGACATACCCACTTGAAGAATATTTCCAAACTGAAAATTTATGGTTTTACCGTTTCTGCAAATAGTTACTACGTTTTTTCATGAACTGATGAGACAGTCCAAAATTACTGTAAAGTCTAAAAATCCGGGATTTTGATATGCTTTTTCAGCTTAACAGTTAGGCTATCAAAAAGTCTAGCAGAACTCATTATTGACTGGAAACAAAATTAAAAATCGGCGATATTGAACAATAGAATACTTATTATAAACATACTCCGATCCAACACGAGTATAAGTCCAAAAACTGTTCCTCCGTACCGTTATATTTTCAGAAGCCGAAATGTTGTATGTAGATTCGTTATATGTGCAATAAGAAAGGATTTTTGAATATACCAACTGGGACGCTAGTAGGGTTCCCACCTCTCCCAGAATTCCGGGAGTGCCCCGGATTTAAGCTCTGAAAATTAAAATCTCTCGTCTCCCGGAAGGAACTTGAAATATACAAAATGCTCCCGGAATAACAAGTTGTGCAAAAGTAACGATGAAAACTCTGCCGTTATGCTATATTGCTACTGTTACTTTTTACACAATAAAATGCAGATTTTCAACACTGCCACTAAAGTTCTTGAAAGTGACTTTGTAACTTGCACAGAATTGCACAATGTTAAGATTGAAATCCGCCAAAAAATTATAAATAGTAATAAGGATAATTCTTTTGGTAGTTCAGTAGTGAAAGATCTTTTAAAAAACTAAATGAAACAGACAACGCTACTTTTCACAAGGAAGCAGACTTTTTCTTTCAGAGATGTTTGGATTACCTGAATAAATGGTATGACTGAAAATTCTGAGAACAGTAAATTCAGCATACTTTCAATGAAAAAACTGACAACGTGGGACGATTTGAAATATTTGGCAGTTGATTTGAAGTTCAGTTTTGATGAAAATGAACTTTAAGATTTTTGCATTTTGAGGGAAGTTCAAGACAGCAGCATTGTTAAATCAAATGAAAGAGTGGATTTGAGGTGGGCAAAATTTTTCTCAACCATCGAAAATGGAGTTGGTGTTATGTTAAAAAATTGTTTCATTTGTTTTCTCTGTATCTGTGTCTAACACTGCATGAAAGATACTAACGACATATATCAATTAAAAAATATGCATATCGTATTGAGTTCTATTTTTAAAAAAACTGTTTTTCCGTCAACCAGGTGTCGTACCTCTACGAAGGGCAACCCTCAGAAGTCGAAACTTGTGCGGGCTAAGGACTAACGAGGTCTTACCTTTTAACATGTTATTCCTAACACGGGTTGGACGAGAGCAAGTGAAAATCGATCGTTCAGCTTGGGGTTTGAACTACCGACCAACATGGTGGACAATTTGAGTGAGTGAATAAAGCACCCACGTCGAACCGCTACCGACCGACAGTTCTTTTCGAATCTGAGACTGTGGTCGATAATGACTCCAATATTTTTCACTCCTTCCACCAACTCGATATTTACGCCATTTATTGATATGTTTATGATTTTCAAAATATTGTTACGATATTTAATTGGGGTTCGTTTTTAAAACAACAACACTAATAATACGTAGACAACTTTTATTCACTTATCACTTAATACACAACTACTGCACTGATTATAATTCACTTAGAATACTCGCTTGCTAATCTTACTACTCTCTTACTAATAATGATCTCTGCCGAAGGAATTCGCCGGTTATATAGTACGAT
>WOGN01004384.1:0-14154 GCA_015342105.1 Leptinotarsa texana
GTGTTGAGCCGATCACAATTGTTGTACTGACAGAACACTGCAGACCTAAGTTTGGAACTCTAAAACCATTCTTGTCCTTCAAGCCACCTCGAAGGATACACACACACATATAAGCTTAGCTATTACGATAGAGACAAATAACTTATCACTAACTCGATTTTTGATACTTGATTAATTATCTCAACAAAAATTTATGTTCTTTGAACCTGCCCAAAAGGGGAAAATTATTAGTTTAGGGTATGTGCTTTTATGCCTATGTAGATGACTTCATTCCCTAAACCTACTGTAAGCAGGCGATATCTCTATATCTTAGGTGAAGTATAACTTCTAAACAGGAACGTTTCAAGTATTGAAGAGACATCCTCCTGCCTTCCTTGGGAAGTCCCTTTAGAATTGAAACATTTGTGCTATAAGTGTACTATAATTTATATCGTATGAATATTTTCTCACATTCAACACTTTGTGGCCTCAGGAGCTCAATGCTTCCTGCCAGTATTGTAGGGGGAGTCCTATAATAACGGTTGATAAAATTTATAAACTGACAGATAAATCAGGGGATTTGTTAACAAGTTTGGTACCAACTGAGAAAGGTGTAGATGTTAGGGAAAGGAAGTTTGATTCAATTGGTTACCGTTTAGACTGAATTTCCCGTTTTTGTTGTTTATGCTGTATACGCTCTAGGGTTGATAAAGCGGGTGGCGCTCTACCCTCCAACTTACCCATGCCCTTCTTCACTGTTTAAAAGTTGGCGGCCTACCCTGGGAGCTATACTGTCTAATCCCTAGTAGCCACACTCACGCTATATTGTGGAACAACGATAAATCGTTGACAAATTTACTTAATTAGTCGACGACAAATACAGGGCGTGACAAGTTGTACAAGTATTTTACAGAAGGTTGAGAAGTTTATCATGGCCTAGTGCATCAGAAGTTCTTGCTACATGGCCATGCGTTTGATAAGGAGTATTACCTTGAAGTTATGCTCTGCTTGCGAAGAGTAATATAAGGAAACCGTCCGGTATTGTTGAAAAATGATTCATGGCTGTTCTATCATGGTACTCGTAATGCATCTGATTACTCATCATTGCTTGTTCGTGATTTTTCAGCCAAAAAAAAACACCGTAATCATGCCTAAGCCATCGTATTCATCAGATTTGCCTCTCTGCGACTTTTTCCCGTTTCCCAGATTGGTGAAACCCATGAAAGGATTGGAAAAATAAAACCGAATCGCTGAGAGAGCTCAAGTATATACCATGAAGTGCGTATCAGAACTGCTTCGAGGATTTGAAAAAACGCTGACATGTGTGTATTATATCTGTGGCCGACTGCTTCGAAAGGAAAAAAAATCATAAATGAATACATATATTTTTTTAAAATTTGAAATAACTTTATTTTTTGAACGAACAGCGTACTTATGATACAATTGCCATAATGTGACAAAATGGGACGAAAATGCAGATGTAGTGAAACCCACGGAGTTGTGGCAATGAAATAATGAAGGAAAACATATATTTAAAATAACTTTTTCTAACAAAACCGAATCTAATTCACTATGTTATGACATACTTGAATATGGCTTCCGTATTCAGAATCTCAATTAAATATACTAAATCAGAATTTGATTAGTGATGAAATTTATCTATCACATTATCGTGAGATTTTCACTGACTAGTTTTCGAAACCGCAACACGTGTTTCACTACCATTTCAGCTTCCTCAGGCGTTTTCAAACTGAACACTTGTTGCAGTTCTATGAGCTGTTCAGTAAAAATTCCACAATGAAGTATTACTTGAATTTGTAATTCAATTTGTTGAAAACCGTTACCGTTAACCCAGGTTCTATTTCTTCTTACCTACCGCCAAAGAATTTGATAAAAATTGTGATTCGGATCTGAAACTCGTACACATCGGTGGAACTGTGCTTGGGATCGCATCTTGAAGTATGAGGCCTCAGTAATTCTCAGCTCGCAGAGGTTTCAACTTTTGAGGGACACAGTTTAACTAGGATGATAGATGTCAATAGTAAAACATATTTCAAATTCATCTATATTTATGTCAACTGAATCTGTGTCCTGTTATAGCCGAGTACATAAGGTTATTAAAATAAAGTTTCTAGCTCGAAGAAGAAAGTATTCCTCATCTTCACAAAACTTGACAAAATATGTGAAATAATGATGTTCGCATACAAACATGTATATTATTTGGAAAACAGTGCACTTTTTGGCGTAGAGTTATGTCAGCTGAGTGTGAAGAGCTTGGACACTACCTATGGTCCACAATCTGGGTTTGAATGTAGCCTTGGTCTTCTTTCGTGTAGTTTTTGAAGTGCGTAAAATTCAATAACTTCCACATATTTCTGAAAAGAAGCGATTTGTGCTTAGTAAAAAAGGGGAACTGTGTTTCTTCCTACCAGGGAATAGTATTTTTGGTTATAGGAGTCCTCGGTCTATTCTTGAATATGAAGGCTATAGCCCATTGCTCAAATAATAACTGAAATTTCTGTCTGTTCAAAGAACACAATTTCAAATTTCGCTTTGAATATTTTTTGGGATTAATGTGCCTTTTATGAAATTTGAAGTAATCGAATAATAGGCAAATTTTCCTTACAAAAATGATTACCAAAAAAATAATCACAACTTCCTAGATTTTGAAGTCGACAAGTCTTTGGAGACAAACTTGCACATGAAAGAAAAATCATCAAATTGGATTTGATCAGTGACAGAGAAGAATCGTAGTCGAAGATTCTAACCAGAATACTTTTTACCTAACCTTAGCACCTTACTTTTCTAACAGCATATCACCTACATATTCAATCGATGATTCAAAATATAAGAATATGAAAAAAATTTTATTGGTTCATTCTTGGACCCAAAAAAGACCTAAGAAACAAGAAAGTGCTAGTTCTGTAATCAAAATTGAACTCAACAACGAAATACTTTCACAGGTCAATGAATGCAAAAATTCAGTCATCTTTGTCAAAGTTCCTACAATGTTCTGAGACAGCTTAATGAAGATATTCTGTATTCTGAGTCAAAACTAAAATTATGTGAATCCCTCAGTTTCTCGAAACTGTCATATTGTGACTGTATTGTGACTGTACTTACGGTTCTGCAACTCACAAATCGATTCAGTTCTACTTTTCTTATGACATGAGAGAATATGACTACATCAGCTCAAAAATGGAACAATCGAAATGGCTGAAAATCAGAATAAAACATCAGAATATGTGATATGTGAATCACTACTTTCGCACGGGCACCGTTCTAAGACCAGCCTAAGGATTTTCCTGTAGTGCTCGTGTTTTGTCCTTAAAAAATGCTGCAAGTCTCTTACGAATCGTTCTTTCAGCTGCTGTGTTTGTTTCTAGTAATATGATTTATTTTCAAGTTATTGAATATGTGGTGTAATGATGTAAGTGTAATTGTAAAGATCGTGTACTAGCCGAGTTGAAAAATAGCTTTGCCGACACTCCACGTTTTTCTTGGAATAAAGTCGACCTATTATAATCATTATCATTACGGATTATGATAATTTCATCAAAAAAACATGACAATGAAGAGAAATTTCAGAAAAAATTATACAGAAACTTGAAGTTAAAAAAAAGTTGAAACTTCATTCATATTTTTGGGGAGGAAAGTTTTTGGCTTTATACTACTCCATCTTGAAACAAAAAACTAGGATGAGAAAATCTTCTAAAGAAAGGAAGGAAGTAATCAATTTTAAAATAAGTAACTCTATACATGGATGTGTAGATCATGCAAAGAAGTAACTTTCAGACACAAACTGAAAAAAATTGTTTATTTTCTATAATGTTGTCCAATTTGGTACGAAGAGCCTTGGGCAAGAGTCTTGAGGCGAAACATCGGTGTATACCAGTGAGGGTGACAGTTTTCCATGTAAGTGCAATTTATTACTATTCATTTAAAGTAGAACTCATGTGAATGGTACCTGATTTTTATTCCACAACGAATATTTGAAATACAAACTGAGTAAAGAAGAGTATTTTCTGTATAATTCAGTGTTCATATAGAAGTATTTCATCAGTTCGGACTTCCATTGTCTAATCTAACTAATCTAATATAAATTGATATGAAACACCTGAAAAAAACATTACAAAATTAATAAGATTTATCGATAATAACAATTTTATTAAACAAAAACTGAAATTACAAAGAATCAACATACAAGCTACAACCAAACAAATAAATCTTTTAATTTTCTTCAATTTGTTTTCATTTTTGTTAATAATAATTTTCAATCTTTATTTTTCAGTTTTTTAATATTTCAATTTCATTTGTTTCGTTGTATCTTGTATGTTAATTCTTTGTAATTTCAGTTTTTGTTTAGTATAATTGTTATTTTCGGTTAATCTTATTAATTTTGTAATTGTTTTTTTAGGTGTTTCAAATCAATTTATATTATATTATACAATGGAAGTCCGAACTGATGAAATAAGAATGTGTCTTCTTTACTTCATTTTCCTACTCTCCAGAGTGACCCATATTTTTTTAGAAAAAGTGGACGATACTTTGACTTAAAGGTATTTCGCTATTTTAGGGATACTTTCTCGAAAAAAAAAATTAATTAATCAACACGTATGTTTCCATCTGGAATTATTTTTTATTATTCATGCAGAAATACAATTGAATATTCGCAATGTATGCCAACTTTGATCAACGTGTTACGTGCTATTGAAAGATACTCATTTTCATTTTCATTTCGTTAATCTTATAGGGTTGTTAATAGATCAACATCTTATAGGGACTTAGGTTTCAATTTTCAGGTGTGAAAAAGCTGACGACACATGAGATCTAGAAGACCATTTCATAATACCTATCCTGTCAGCTCGTCATCTTGTAAACTCTCCGTTTAAGAATTAATGAACAGGAACAGCATTGTGTGGAGGAGCACCATGAGTTGGTTATATTATACAAAATAATTTTCACAATTCAGATTAACTTCGATCAAAACGGTCCGATAAATTTATATCAGCCAACAAATTTTTCTGAATTTCTCAAAATAGAATATTAGTATCGTTACACTACTGGCAGTTCATTGCAGATTACTGACTCCATCATAGATAAAAACAAAAATCAATCAGGAAACTGGATTTTATAAATCAAATTTTCGTCACTATTCACGTGTTGTAGAAATAGTCACAAAATTGTACATGTATTCGTAGTTATTTTCATTTAATTAATGCATAATTTTTGTCGAATAGGCATTCAATTTGGGTTGCTTATAAATACTGTAAACAGTACTTTCAATGACACTAGCGATACTAACGATCGTTTGTCCAGAAGTGTTATGCTCCATCTAACTATGACCGAGAATCGCAACTTGTACCACTTCTATTCTATCTGAGGGTGGAGTATTGTGGTTCTTGCTATTTAGAAAACTTTCCCATCAGATCTGATACATAAGGTAGTAAGTAGCACGCACTTCCCACATCAATAATCATTATAACATATTGAAGCTAAACACCAGCTAAATAATTCTGATTTTTTTCATTCGACAAAGTTCATGTAGAAAATGAAAGTAGAAAGCAGACTGCCAAATAACGTTCATCCTCATTTCTCATGAAAGTACCCATAAAAATGCAAAAGGAAAACAAGGTCATATAGAGATAAAACATTCCTTTAAATCAAAGAGTCATCACTTGATCTCTTCCCATAAAAAATAGGGTTGTTTCGGAGGGTGGGTATATAAAGCTTGAGTTAGAGTTCAAAATTTTAAGTTATAAGTCGAAACTTCAAAATTTAATTTGAAATCAATTCCACCTAATGGTTGAGGCTTTCGCGGACAATGTTTTCAGTGTCGCTATTTTTATTCGGGTTTGAAGCCATCGGCGATGAACTCAAGATGTTTGAACCTCTGAAGAAGGTAGATACTCTCGCTAGCGAAACGCCAGGAAGAAATTATAATAATTGTCGGCCTTCTAACCCGAATAATAAAAGTGATACCTATTCGACATGAATGAAACTTTGTAATTGCGATTTCTTCATAAATCGAACCGTTATAATATATTAAATTGGAAGCTTTTGAGTAAACATTTTCCCAGACCGAATATAACAAGAATTCAGGATACAGAAGTAATAATTACATTAGTTCCCACATACTAGCCCGAAATATTACCCGAGAAACAAAACAAACATACATACACACAGAGCCCTTTTCTTTGTAATTTTTGCACACATGGCCGGCTACGGCTTATTCGTTTAGGCGTCGTGAGCGTCGGACAAGCGTCCGTTCGGTATTATTTCATTAAAAACGTGGCCATCTTTGCAGAACGGATTTTAAAATTCCGAGCAGATATGCGTTTTGAATATCGCACAAGAGACTAGGACTCTTATTTGATTTATAGGATGCAAATTTGTGGCTTTGTTACGAGGATGAGCATGTGCGACACCAGCGACACACATACATATAGGTTACGTGCTCTCATTAAAAAAGGTCGGAATTAGAAATATATTTCCCCTTTTCTGATTCAAATTGCCGGAATCTCCATCGGACTGAATATATCGTATATGATAAAGAAATCATGTCGCGCCTATTTTTCCATTCGCTGTGGCTACTTTTTTAATTGCATTGTATTCCTAACTTTTGAATTGTGACAGTTGGTAGATCGAAACTTTATCCTCAGATACATTCTTTAGGTCTAACAACTATTCAAAGTGTGGCAAATTTTTCATTTCTAGTGATCCCTCAACTCTTGCAGATCCCAAGTTATTCTAGAAAAAACAAAAACTTTATTTTGTTGGTGAAAGATATACAAGTAAGAAGTGTTTCACGTTTCCGGCGATTTTCTGCTATTGAAAAAAAAGATCGAGGAATTTATATCAAGGTTTGTGTGAAACATTAAATTAAGTGCTCAAAAACACTTGAAATGTTGATAGTTGCATGCGGTGATTGTTCCCTGAGTCATAAAAATGTTTATAAGTGGTATAAACTTTTCACAGAAAGTCGAGAAGATGTGAATGACGACGCTCGGTATGAACGCCCCAGCACATCAACAACTGATGAAAATGTTGAGAAAGGGAAGAAAGTGTAATGAAGAATCGTCGAATCACTATTAAATGATTTGCTCACGATGTCGAAATATAGGCTGCCTCAGGTCATCCAATTTTTTCATGAATTTTGCGCATGAAGCCTGTGACAGTGAAGTTAGTTTCAAAATTATGAATGTTGCCAAAAAAAACCGTCGCATAAGCATCTCTCAGGAATTAATAAATGCCATCATTTAGTAATGAAAGAGCCCAGAGTTCTTGCCATATTCGTACGGTCAATAAAGAGGATAATCTTGAAGTTATGCGCCACTTGCGATAAGCAATACGAAGAAAACTTCCGGTTTTGTGGAAAAACAATTAATGGCTTTTGCATCACCGCAATGCATCTGTTAACTCGTTATTGTTTCGTAATTCATGGCCAAATGCTACACTGCAATTATCTCGGTCATCGTAATAAGCAGATTTGGTCCCCTGCGATTTTTTCTTGCTTCCAAGATTGAAGAGACCCACGAAAAGACGGCGTTTTGCGACGATTGAGAAGATGAAAACCGAATCGCTGAGAGGGTTCAAGGACATTCCAAAAGTGCATATCTGAACTGCTTCGAAGACTGGAAAAAATATTGGCATAAGTGTATCTGAGGGGGACTGATTTGAAGAGGATAATATAGAAATTGATGAATGATTATTTTTTGAACAGACCTCATAGGTTGTATCATCTCCACTTCATCAGAATGGTAGCCTCCTACCTCTTCAATAGACAAATCCAAGTTGAAGTCAACAACTCATTTTTAGCCCACTAACACCCAAATTCGGGGTCTCCCTGAATTCCGTACTAGCCTCCGCACTCTTCCTAGTCTATGTCCATAACGCTTCCACGTCCCAGAGAAACCTGCAATATGCAGACGACACAATACTATTCTCCTCCGCTCCTAACACCAGACAATTACAAAGACAAACCCAAGACATGATAAATCACTTTGCACTCTAGTGCGACAAGTGGCGGATCAAAATCAACCCGACGAAAACCCAGAAAATCATCTTTAGACATCCAAACACCTCAAACCGACCCCAACTTAACGCCAACAACTTGAACCCCTCGCGCTCCAAGACTCAGTGAGTTACCAGAGGGTTACTTTCACGAGAACCCTCAACTGAGAAGCCGACTTGAAAGATACTCTTGAGTCAGGAAAAGAGCAAGCCTCCTAAAAGCATT
This sequence comes from Leptinotarsa texana, assembly GCA_015342105.1. Lineage (NCBI taxonomy): Eukaryota > Metazoa > Arthropoda > Insecta > Coleoptera > Chrysomelidae > Leptinotarsa > Leptinotarsa texana. Next base: position 8,219 of record WOGN01004384.1, read on the forward strand.
TAGGGGCAAGTTCGGGAGTTGCGACAGCAAAACATTATTACACACCTACAAGACCTACATTAGACGAATCATGGATCATAAAGTCATGATCTACTGCGCAATCCTCCTGAGACTAAGACACCACTTATCAACCACAGAGAGGAGACTAGTAAGAAATGTATTCAACCTGTGAGATATGGATAACAGGAAATTTTTTGTTGACAATTTCTGAGACTTTCGGGAATTGAATAACCAAGCATCACATGAATCATTGTTTTTTTAACAATGACCCTGGTGATGGTTTGCATGATAGCAATACTTACCTACATCTATTTGGGTAACTTATGCAGCTGATACCCAAACAGACCGCTATGTGTCATTTTTATTTATCAGAATTAGACTAATAATGATTGTGAAACTGTGTCTACGAAATGAAATCATGTTGAGGTAATGAAGTATATATTCAAATAATAAGTTTTAAAAAAATTAAACATCATATTTAATCCGAATTTTGGCTCTTACAGTATTCATTATAAACCAATGAAAATATGGAAGAATGTGAGTTACAGAAAATCCACTTAATTCATGCAAAAAAATGATAATTTGATTTCTTCAAGGGTAAAATTGAAAGTAAACATATTCATGCATATATTTAAATGCATGGTCGTTTACCTAAATATTTACCTTTCAAAAGAAATTGTCTGGTAGTATGCGTAAAGTAGCTGATGATGGGATCATTAAAGTAAGAAACATTGAATACAATCAGAAATCACAATTTTTCTCTAAATTAAAACTATAGAAAATATCACTTATCGACCCAACCTTTTGAATTTTCATTTGAAAGTTTCAGTACATAATCTTTTCAATTTCAAACGTCTAGCAATTAGTTTTAGAATAACTGAATAATTCAAATTATTTCCATCTAAACAAAACGGCCGTTTCTCTAATTCTGTAGTGGCAAACAAACACAAAGCTTCTATGCAACAAAGTAAATTTTGTGCTGTACAACTCTTAGACTTAATCGAAGTGCATCGTTCATTCACCACTCATTCCTTCTACTAATAAGCCAATATGAAAAGTCATAACTTATAATTTGAACCACATTATGTCTGTCCGAGCCCTCTTAGATGTACTTTCCTAATGGCAGAGGGCTGATAACGACCTGATGGCGTCATTAACGCAGACGGACGTCACATTTACACATCCAGTCGCAGTAGCCTCTGTTTTTATTTTCCCCTCGCGTTCATCTGTTTCTGATCATAACCTACTTTGATGTTCGAATATTTTATGTCTTATGGTGGATATCTCGTTCCTTTGATATCGTTTGTTATTACAGAGGGTGAATTTGATATTGAAATCATATAAGTAATTTAATTCTGGGATTCAGATATTGTTTTTTTGTGTTATTCCATATCATGTTGTGTTTGAACAAATCAACAATTCGTAAATATATTTTGGTATTTGAATAGCCAATACCATTGTAATTATTTATTCTTCACTCTTTTATATTTAATCGTTCATTTCTTAAGCTAGGAACATTCAGTTAGTCATAAACCGTAACTTTGCGAAACTTTCGAAAAGAACTCGAAAAGTAGTACATTTAATTTTCAGGTTCCGGAATATTCTCGTTCGCCACACACATAACAATACACTTCATGTGGTTTTGGAAATTGAATACTATAAACCTTTTCTCTTTATTTTCATTCAGATGAATAAATCACATTGTTGTCATTGAAACAATACAAAAGTAGATTCCGAAAAGCTACTTTGAAATTTTCGATTATGAATTTTCATTTTCAAATTGGGAAATTTCAAAAATACTTTCTTTCCCGAGAAGTAAATTTCTTGTTAGTAGGAATGAAGTGAATATTTGAAGTTACGAATAATTGTTACGAAGTGGGGTTATATAAGGCAGTTTAACGATGAGATTGGAACCTTTGGTGTGAACAAACAACAAGAAATTTAGCATCCTTAGGAGAAGAAAATTGATCTTCTTCTTTTCTTCTCCTGAGGATGCTAACTTTGTTAGCGAAACGCGCATCGAGTGCAAAAATACAGTTTGGTGTTAGGGCAATTGATCTCGAAAAAAGTTATTCAATAAGGCAGTATGTAAAGGTTTTTAGAAGATTTAATTGAAACGTATGTCCAAAATATATACAAAGTTAAATTCATATATAAATATACAAAGTTGAAGACTAGTGTTTTGGCCTGCAATTTCCCCAATCTCGAGATTGAAATATTTTTCTGTTACAAATACTACGATTGAAGAGTTCTTATGAATGATATCTACTTAAATTTCATCTTGAAGAAAACGTGAATATTACTTAGAGTGTATCAGTAAATAACTGATATGAATAATCTATATTTTTCGTTTTTTGAGAGATCTCCGGAGTCACTTTTCCAATAAATTGAAGGGGTATATTTTTAGGAGAGATTGTTTTTTATTTTTGTAAAAAGTTTTCGGCCTTCTACTTATCCATCTTGATACAAAAAATGTGGGAATCTCCCAAATAAGGGAATGAAGCAATCAATATTATAGAAAGATGTTTAGATCATGCAAATACGTAACTTTCAGACATGAACTAGAAGAGAAAGCTTTCTAGAAACAACTATTTTCATATAACAAAAAAAAAATTGAAACAAATACTTTTATATGAACGCTGAATTATACGAAAAAACTTTCCTCTATTTCGCTTGTATTCCAAACATTCCAATGGTTCTATGATGGTTTTCATAAAGGTTTGATTCGTTCGTGAATATAGCTACAGTTGAGAAATCTGCAATTCGTATTCAGTAACAAAACGCTAGCATTTGACGAGAATTCTCAAGATATAAATCATTTACCCATTAACTATAGTGGAAAAGTACCAACTATTTGAAATTTCTCAAACTTAATTGGGATTCATATCCTTTGAATAAACACAGTGTCTTCTATTTCAAAATGATTATTCGCTTTAGATCTTTCAATATATCCATATATTTTTCAAAGCTACATTTCTCAGAACTACGTCAATGTAAATTTTGTAAAGTTCACGTTACAAGTATAATTTATCAAAGATTTGTTTCACTTCCAAAGTGGTATTATACGAAGTCATTATTTTAATTGAAAATAATTTAAACATAATTATAGAATGTCTCATATTCATCTTTTTCATCACCATTTGTTTGGTATTTAACACTTCACACAATCTGAAAAATATAAAAAACTATAATGGAAAATTTCATACACATGTAGAAGGTGCAAACTTTTAATTTCACCACGATTAGTTACTGCATAAATTCAAATTATTTTTCATTCACTTCACTTTATTTTCAACAATCAGCAGTTCAAGACTCAGGGGCAACAAGATCATCCACAAAGGCCTCAGATTAAAGTTGCCATATTTTTGTGATTTGTGAAAATTGTAAAGCAGAAAAAAGGGTTAACTGTAGCACTTAACACTGCAGCAGGGTTAACACAAATATATCGTCATATATACAAATATAATTCTATCACAATGTTTGTATAACAGAACAATATACACAATAATGAATACAATAAACAATCGAACATCAAACAACTGATGTTGAAAAAGACAAATTTTAATCACTCAAAGTCACAGGAATTATTTATGTTATAGCCATAACATATATTCATCTGTGCAATAAAAACGGTGATTTAAAAAAAATATTTCAGTTTTTACTTGAAACAGTAGAAACTCAGTTGTGACGAGGTAATTTATTAAAGAATTTCATATTCAATGAATTTTTCTCTGAGTTCAGTCTGATACTCTTATTTACTATCAGATTTCCTGATCTTATTGGATATTCATATTGTAGTTTGATCTATTTTTATGAATTTTAATCAGTATTTCATTTACAAAAGCTGAAGGACTATGAAAGAGTCCGAAGTAAGAAGATTCGACCGCTCTGATACAGGCGAATTATTTTAGTCTACGAATCATAAATATTACGCTTGATAATTTCTTGGCCAGTTTGTGATTATTTTTGTCAACATGACATGACCAGCTAGCTCAATCTGTCGTCTATATGGATCCCAAATAACTCAACACTTTTACATGAGGATAAATTTATTTTTGTGGAAATTGTTATTGTAATATGAATCAGCTGCTTCCAATCGTCATCATGAAAGAGGAATTACCAGGTATTCCGTTATTGATTTTCCGCAGAAAAATCTATAACCCCACGAAGCCTAAACCACTTTCCTATCCCTCTTAATAATAAATAAATTCCAGCTACTAATACGAACCAATATCTGTCATAGGCACTATGGTGCATCCTAGTCATGGCGAAATTGGCAATATCACCTTCGCTCCTATCGAGCTGATATCATAAGTTCCAATAACCGATGACAAGTAATGTGTTCGGACTGAAGTTTGTTGCTCGGTGTAGACCAAGAGATATTACGCCTTTAAGCCGGTCTATCGTAAAACAACTGTTTTATGGTCAGACGACGACACGAATTTCGGACATTCAGTTGGAATCTATGAAGAAGTAAATTGGAATACGTCTGATTGGAAGATATTACTTTTTTATTTCGAAAACTGCCTGTTATTGTATCTTTAATAATTGATCCTGATATATCGAAAAACAACTTCAGAAAATGTTTCGTCACAAATAATGATATTTGATATAAGGCGATAAACAATATCTCATACTGTGGGAATCAGAATTCAAAACCTGTATTAACGTTCAGTCGATGATCTTTTTTTAATGTTTAATTTGCCAAAGAGCACTAATCTTCATGAAAAGTTGGATTGATTTTCTACTTATTCACCTCACTCTTTCCACTACAATTTACTTCATTTATGTATTTTTGAAATGCTTCAGAAGTTTGACCACTATTTCAAACCATCAAACTTCTGAAGCATTTCAAAAGTACATAAATGAAGTAAATTGTGGAGTCATAATGATTATTTTCAATTGGGGTAGGAATTTGGAGGTGATTTTTACATTTTTTTGTTGCAGGAAATGATTATTACCAATATTATTTTCGCCATAACTGACTCAGTTCTGAGACTCACTTCTGATTCTTGGGATAATTGAAGGTTTTTTCCAAAGCACTTCCATAAGGATTTCATGGAACCTGATTGAAAGAAAAATTGGAATAATCATATTATATATGAAAACTATCTTATGTACTGAGGATACAACATTTTACACAAGAACAAAAAATAAGAGGAAACTGTAGTTGTCCAAGACATAATCGAGACAGCTTCTGATTGGTTCATTGCAAATAAGTCATAAATCAATAGAGAGAAAACTGAGAAAAAAAGTTTTTGGCTTTCTACTGCTCCATCTTGATACAAAAAAGAAGCATGAGGGAATCTTCCAAAAAAAGGAAGGAAGTTAATCTATACATGGACGTGTAGATCATACAAAAAAGTAACTTTCAGACAAAAATTGATAGAAAGTCCTCCTGAAACAGGAGGATATCTGATATCTGATATGAAAGATATCTGATTTTTGTTCCACAACGAATGTTTGAAATACAAACTGAATAGTGAAAAGTTTCTTCTGTATAATTCATGGTTCATAAAAAAGTATTTGTTTCGAAAGAATTTTTTTTCGTGTACTTCAATGTTTGTATGAAAGTAGCTGTTTCAGGAGGAATTTCTATCAGTTCGTGTCTGAAAGTTACTTTTTTGTATGATCTACTCATCCATGTATAGATTTACTTCCTTCCTTTTTTTGGAAAATTCCCTCATCCTTCTTTTTTGTATCAAGATGAAGTAGTGGAAAGTCAAAAACTTTCTTTCCAAAAAATTAGTCACTCCTAAAAAATATAACCCCTTCAATTCAAATACAATTCCTCTTGGCTGGGAATAAATCAAATAGGTGAATGAATGTCATTACGATATCATCGATGACATAAGCAGATGAAGCTTATTCCGTGACATAAAAAATCGTAATTCATGAATGGAGAGTGTGTATTTTCTATAATGTTATCCAATTTG
>WOGN01004385.1:0-14151 GCA_015342105.1 Leptinotarsa texana
GCCGACGAGAGCAGACTAATCGGGCGATAATTCTGTGGGAAAAGCCGGTTCTGCCCCTGTTTTGGTAGCATGACGACAACAGCATGTTTCCACCTTCTGGGGAAGTACCTTAGAGCCAGAGAACTGTTGATGATCCAGAGTAGGTTCTCGACGCAGTTGGCTCATATTCATCTTGCGACTAACCAATAAATTCAACTTACTAATGGATATATATTGGACAGCTTCATTCAGCTCTTTCAAAAAACTCTTTACACAGTTGATAATAAACTTCAATTGAGCATATATTAAGTATTAGAATGTAAGCCATATATATTTATCTATTCAAATTTGTATTTCAATTTTTTTCTTTCATGTCATAAGACTTGTAAGCCTGTTTCAATAATAAATAAATAAATGAATAATTATTGACCTATCTAAACCATCTAGAGAAGTAAAAGGAAACAGTTTCTATTAATTATTTAATCATTCCAGATTGTGAATGGAAATATTTTGTCTAAAAATGAAAATTAATAGAATTTTAATGTTAGGTAACAAGATTTTCTACATAAAGTCAAACCCCATCTTGATCAGCAAATAATATAGTGGTTTTCACCAAAAGAAAGTAATTTTTTGACTGTGTGCTTTTGGCATTCAGTACTTTTATGGCCAATTTAAAAAAAAACAAAATATCAAAAATAGATTCAGCCCTCATCATCTGAATTTTCTGGTTTGTGAGAGCTGTAAGGAATTGGAACGCATGTTATATGAACCTTCCTATCAACTCTTCCATTTGGACTACGACCTATGAGATATCCTACATATGAAGGAAAGTGAGACAAAATCAAACCACAAGAGGTTGCATCTCATAGTAAGATCAGAGAAAAGAATACTCCCATATAGCCGGTACTTGGAGAAATCTTTTTTTGAATTTTTTTTTTGAGAAAATAGCCTTTTCTACCTAATTCGGGAAGTATGTAATCCAGTCCAGGCACGAAAACGTGTATAATGTATTCTCGAAATGGATGTATATGAAGAAATGCAAAACTAGTAAAAATAATGTAATCTTGTCTTACTTGGCGCAAAAATATTAAACTGTCACTTTCCCAAAGGTTATTGCATTTCTTTAAAGGAAGAGTGTTGGTTATAGTGTAAAGAATACAGAAGTCTTCAACAGCGAGTAGATCAACAAATTCATTGGTAAGGCCAGTTATGGAACACATCTAATGCTGAAGGAAATTTCAACAAAATATTTGGATTGTAGGATATGGAAGTATCAACTTGATTTGCTTTATTTTCAGGTAGTTACAGCTATTGGGATAGCCGGTGGGTCTAATTAATGACAAGGAAGACAGGTTGCTTGTGAAAATACCAGATTCCAAAATACATATTGAAAAAACTTTCGTTGTAATTGGACAAGAAAACCTGCTGTTGTATAAGCAAAATTTATTTTCAGGACCATCCCATACTCCACATAATAGAGTATTCGTGAATTACAATAAAAGAGAGTTTTCAATTCCGTCTGTTGGTTTATACAGTTTTGGGAATCTCGGATTTAGAATCGCCTGATTTTTGAACTAACCCTATTCAAAAATTACACAGGCCATAGTAATTGTCAAACTTCTGCAACGTTATTTGTTGATAAATGTGAAAAAAGCACAAACTTGAAGAGACACGGTGGCTGGAAGTCTACCAATGTCGCTGAATAATTCACTCACAAACAAAAATAAAATTGCCAGGACCATTGAAAAATTATCAGATGCAAACAAACAATGTGATACAAAAATTTTACCTGCTTGTTCTGATTTCCATAAAAGACATTCAAATATACCAAGCATTTCAAACAAATTGAATCCCTCCAAAATTAGCATTGATTTGAATTTTCATAGAAATATAATTATAAATAATAATTAGAATGTTTCTGTTAGTATATATGTTCTTTTCGAATTTCAATTATTAACACAAATAAGCATTAAAATTCTCAAAATCTCGTTCTACTATGCAATGTAACGAAGAAATATCTCTCATTGATTTCATAAACTACAACTCACGATTTGATCTACACACTTCATTTGAAAAATATATATCACAATATGTTTCACTAACACAGTAGCTTTATCAAGGAATTTGAATACTTCAAGTTGTCTCTTACACTAATATTTATATACTACAGGTAACCATAATTTAGGACCACTTCCAAAAAATTACCTAAATATCTACCGTACCTTAGGTAGATTATATCAATTGATGATAATCTCCTGAAGCATATTCTGTTTGAAATCTGTTTTGCCGTTAATCAGCTGCCGCCCCCATACGAATGACAACTCTCAGAAGTTGAGAAACTTGTGCGAGCTAAGGACTAACGAGGTCTTACCTTTTAACGTGTGATTCCTAACCTCATACCTACATCAATAAAAATTCTTTCTCGGTTTTTAAGGAAACAAGTTCAATAATAATGATCTATCCAAATCCTGTTGGTCATTCATCAGAATGTTTAAATGTTTAAGTTTATTAATTTCCATTGCTTACAAATGATTCAGTTTCAAACCTTCATTTTCTTCTAAAATAGGATTTGAATATCTTGAATTTATTTTCTCATTTACATAGCTCGTATGATGTTCCTGGATTCGAATTCTAAATGTTTTGCCAGTTTGACCAATATATACCTTAGGACTCGTTCTACACTTTGATTTATATACTACTGATTTCTCGAATTGATGTTTTGTCTTTATTATTTTTGGCTAACTTTCCCAATGTATTTCTTGTTCTATATGCAATTTTAATATCTCGTTTCCTCAAAAATGAAGCCACTTTTTCTGTTGTTTGTCCAAAATACGTTAAATCTCTATAATTTTGATTATCTATCCTAAAAAATAGGAAAAACGCCTAGAATGGCTTTTGCGTAGACTTTCTTGAAAAGTATTTTGTTTATCAATTCGGCTTTAAACCGGTTAATCGCAATTTGCTTGGTGATATCGTGAGGTGTAGTTTATGAAAATACTATGGATCTTCATCAAGTAACTGCCGAATCAATCAGAAAATCTCTCATTGATTTATTATTCTACACAATTGTCAAAAAAATTGTGTTTGTAACACTTTTTGGACCCGCATTTTGTCTACGTCTCCAAAGACAATATTTTCGTCATTTTTCTTACTCAAAGTACATTTCAACGTGTTCAAATCCAGCTTTAAAAAAGGCAGGTAATTTAACGTTATCATGGCGATTTCAACTATCCGAGAGAAGTGAAGTCTTTTGGTGATATAAGAGAAACAGGGAGAAATCCAAATTCATATCTATACTGGAAATAAAATGCATTTAAAATGGTATTTTCAATTACTATAATCTCTTTTCGATAAAGATTTCAAAGCTTGCTGATTTTAAAATTTACTGTCTCACTACCACCTTCAATTTCAGTAGAATTAGTGTTGATTTCATTTAATTAATCCTGAAAATCGCAATTTATAGATCTGCAAACAATATATTCGCAAAATTTTAGCTAAGACATAGATTGTTTTTTCATGATCCAATACCCAACAATACTCAACAAGTGAACATGTCACCATTAGTCCCTTATCAAAATGGAAAGATCACATCAATTGAACAGTAATCAGAGAAAAACCTCTAGACCAATACCTGTTGGTAGCTGTCGTTTCTGTACCCCTTTCATTCATCCAATAATCCAAGGCCGAAATAACGTTCGCCCGTTCCTGAAAGTATAAAAGCCTTGAAATATGTCTAGTGTAAAACAGCATCATTCCGGGTGATGCGTTTCCACCTGGTAATACATCAAAAGGACCTTCCTTTCTCTATTTATTGATGGAATCAGTGTCGTACCCAGATAATCTGATCTAGAAATTGTAACTGAATATACCCTTTTCCAGTCTAACCGTATTTAGAATAATCCTCTATGAATGAGAACTGATGTTTCCTGATTCATTGTTCACAGTATTTGGTGTTTTTAACGGAGCTGAAATTTGATGAAAATCAATAAAAAAAATCAAAATGAAATATACGATTTCCTGTTTAACTATTTAGAGCAATAGACGTGTGGATACGATATTGTTCATTTTCAAACAAAATTATTCAGTGCAATCACTATCTGGAAAAATATATATAGCCAACAAAATCATCATATAAACTAAAGTTTTTGGTAAAAATATAATTACTGAATATTTACTTCCTGTCCATATATATTTATTATATTTGTTCCTCATCTCATTAGACGTACTATTTACATTCGGATACCTCTTCCTAAAACTGGAAATGTTTCAATTCAATGTAAAATTTTTCAGGTAACCATAGATCTGCCATCATGATGTCAGAGTACAATATTTAGCTAGATACGTCGATTGATTAATTGTGTGTTAATATATTTACTTAAAAGTCTTGATACTGTCAAGTTAGCTCATCCGAAACAAACAGTATTTCAAACTGGCTAATTGTACACTCCTCAGCAACTTTTGAGGCTTTTAAGGGCTCAGATCAGACCTTGTTTGGAATAATGCTCAAGTATAATGAGTATCTCACTTGAGCAAATCCATTCGCGTGGAAACCCAAACATTACGAGCAATCTACATCGAGTACATCGAAGGAATTCATTCAATGCCACAAAAATCCAGGCATCGATTTTCTCCATGAAAATAAATGTCTTCACATCGGATATAATACTGTCAGGTCCGACAATTCCGCTTTCTGCTCCGATAAGTTTGTTGGTGGTTAAAATGGACACCAATATATCTTGGCACAATCATGTCGCTAGAATTGCAAAGGCTGCTTCTCAAAAGCTTGGAACACTGTTCCGAACCAGCACCTCAGCAACTTTTGATGCTTTATAAAGTTTAGATCATACCTTCTTTGAAGTATTGTGCTTATGTTTGGAGCTCTGCCACCAAACATACCCTGAAGTTGCTGGATTCCATCCAGAAAAGAGCCATTCGCCTGATTGGAGGCGCGAACATCACGTGCAACCCTAATAGCCTGGAACATCGAAGAAAGTTTGGAGATGTGTCACTCTTCTATAGATACTCTAACGGGAGGTGTTGAAGTGACTTGGCATATTTGATTCTACCAAGAGCGGTACATATCAGAAATACGCGATTTACTGAATACATGAATTGGAAGATGTTCCAACGTCAACTTTAATATTCTAAAACAAAAACACTCAGTATTCAGAATTCCATCTTTTAATATTCCAATTTCATAGACATCAAAATTGATACGATCACATGATATAGAAATATAAAATAATCTCCAAATACGCAAACTTTGCACAGATTGCACACTGAGCATTTTACCTTAGTAAAGTGACCGGAACAAAGTTGCATTGTCAGCGTATAAATCTTCACAAATATTGAGGAAGGTCAAGATCATCAACAGTATTGAGATATTCATTCAGTATCTATTGATCTTCAGAAAAGTTTCCAGCAATTCAGCACATTTTCTGTTCTTCGATTATTTTATTTTTGATTAACATTTTAGTGTAAGTTTATTCCTGAAGTATTTTCCCCGTTTTCGTTACAATAAATATTTGATTTAGTTTTTAAATAAGTTCTTTCTGTATTTGGATGAATGATAAATAGGTGAAACAGCAAATAAAATCATCTCGTTGATAAGCCAAGCGAGTACTCAGTTGCGACAATATACTTGGAATCATATACTAATTAATATAATCTAAAGCGATTTAAATTCAATAAAAAAAATACTTCCGCACAGACACCGCTCTTGAAGACTTTAAAAAAAAATTCTGCAATGCTTTTCATTTATTTTCTCAGAAAGAATAGGATACAGATGTATTACATCGATTTTATTTATTTTTTTATTTTATTTTTTTATTTATTTTATTATGGCCTCTTTATTAGGGGAAATATCATCGCCTTTATTTACTCAGGCTTCTCCTTTAAGAATAATTCAGCCCAGCAATGCTTTGCGATTCAGCCTAGCACCATTGATGGGATCTACTGTGGGTCGAAACAGCGCTGTCTGGTGTTGGCGTTGTGTTTGAACTATAGTTTCTAACCTTCAGTAGATCATTATGGTGCATAGTATAGTTGAACAGTATAGAGCAGTATAATTGCATATTTTCTCAAGATATCTTTCATTTCTTTTCGACTCATTCCTTGATGTAATCCCGTGTCATTAATTCTTGTACCCACACAGCTGATTTGTAAATGATAATCCGTGTCTGGTACAATAATCAACTCTTTCAACACCCAATACAATCATGGCATTTCCAGACCAGGAAATACTACTACTAATACTACTTATCTGTTACTTGGTTTTGATCAAATAAATCCAGCGTCTTAACAAAGCCAATCACGTCATTTGGTGAGTGATAATATTAATATCCTCCCAAATGATAAAAACCTGAACCTGGCCTGAGAAGGTTGACAAACCATGATAAATTTTCCTAAATCTTGTGATCGGCAGCTAGTCTGCAATTACCTTAGTCAAATAGGTAAGCAACTCAAATGTAGGGCTTGGCATGTTAGTTAGATGCTTTCCCTTGCCTGCTCCCACCAGACAGGAATGTCTTTCCCGAACCTCTCATGTAACCTGTAATATCTTTATCAGAATGTACAACTCTGGAATTGCACCTGATAACCATCCTCTAGAATATTCTCTTCGACAGCCATGATAAGATACTGATTGGCCGATATTGTGTTGTGGGATGTCCAAGATGCAAGATTTTCATTCTGACGTCCGCAGCAACCTACCTATATGGAAGTAGATCCCCCTGGTGATATATTAGATTCCGGCAAGAAGAGCATTCTCGCCTCTGATATGAGTGAATCATCGTTTGATCGTTCGTGATCTGGTCTGAGCTGTTTTTCTCTCCTGATGCAGATTTTGCTTTTGTTATTCTGCTTCTTGCATCAAGAACTTGATGCAAGACAGATTTATAACATATCTTCCTCTCCAAGGTTACCTTGGTGACTTAGAGTCACATGTCTATTTGGCACTGATATGCACACCTCAGGCTTCATTTAGAGGATTCTTACCTACACGGGTGATACCTCATCCGGTAGGGTGAGGTATCCTATCTGTAAGGCGTCAAATGTAACGAAACGAATCATCACATTTGGATATATTTGAGCATATCTTCCTATTAACTCAGTTCAGAATGGTATAGTTCTGAATATTCGATAACTTTATTCGGTTACTTCAGTTCGATACCACCATCTTCATAATATGTATACTATTAGGTTGTTTTGAAGGTTTGGATCTAGATATTATATTATAGCTAGATACCTCAGATCTTACCATGTCGTGGTGATCGATATGATGTCATTAGGCGATTTTTGGCCAATTTTTCTCTACGAATTGAATAAAATCGTAGCTGAAACCACAAAAAATCAAGCAGGCATCTGACAATGATAGTGTTGGTTGCAGAATTTAGTTTGAAGAATTTTATTTCGAAGATTTCAGCCTCGAACATTAGCCCCGAAGTGGTCTACCTACGAGGATTTGAGGACTCTTGTGGAGACTGATCCATCACAAATGGTGCGTGGGATGACAGAAAAACTAGTCAACAAGCTCGAAAAGTGAGATGCCCCACGATTGGAACGTGTTGTTTTTGCCCAACGAAAACGATCCTGGGGCGTCACGTGTGATGAAAATTGGTTGCTCTACGATAATAGAAGACGTTCAGGACAGTGGCTGGATAACAATGAGTCACCCAGACACTTCCCAATAGCTGAAATCACCACAAAAACACCATGGTTGCTGTTCGCTGGTCAGAGGCTGGTGTGATTCACTACAACTTTCTGCAACCGAGTAAAACCATCGTGGCGGGGACTTATTGTGAGAAAATTGACGAACTGTACCAACAATTGTGACAGCAGCAGACGGCACTGGCCAACAGAACATGTCCGACCCTGCTCCACAACAACTTTTGTACGCACGTTCCACAAATTTCCTTCCGAAAATTGAAGAGACTTGACGTCGAAGCTCTGCCCTTCCCATCATACTCCCCAAACCTTTCGCTAAACAACTATCATATTTTCCAGCCCTCCGATAACTTTCTCATCGATAGAAACTTCGCCAATCAGGACAAGTATTACTGGAGTTTTTTCCCAACACCAACGATCACCAAGTGATCTTGATTCCTACAAGAGGAAGATAAAAACTAAGTTTTTAATCTTCCTCTTGAAGATGATCACTTGGTGATCGAAATATGTATCCAGGTGTAAAAATGATGATTTGGTGTTGGGAAAAACTCCAGTATAAGGGTCCAAACAGTACATCATAAATCAGGAGGATGACAAAATGGTCTTTGATGACTTTATCAAATGCTGAGTATATAATTTTCATGTTAACAGAATTAATCGACTTCTGTTGCGTTGGCAAAAGTGCACTAATTCAAATGGGACGAAAATATTACAGTTTGAAGTAGATTCATAAACACGGACAGATATGTTCATTCCTTTGATTTCTTCAGAATTCCGTTGTCCATTACTCATAATGAAAAATACGCCTTGGAAAAGGTTGAAATACTCTGTCATATTGTGAAGTCAATTGATCATGTCAAATTCACATATGTGACAAATATTTTTCAGCATGAGAATAACTGAATCAAATGTAAAATTGATATTGATTATCGAGATGATTAAGGTCTTTTCCTGTAAGGGGAGTAGACAAATAACATTAGATATTTCACAATGTACTTTCAGGAATAGAATTGAATAGAACTTTATTGGCCACGTTACATATCCATACAATACATTTGTCAGTGTTCCAGCTTTCGGGACAAGAATTGAAGTAGTGTACAATTTAAATAGAAAAATCAATGCTTCCAATGTAAATAGGAACATCACACAAACACATGAATATACATATACCTACATAGGTTCATCCTACACGACAAATAGTAAAAAAACCCATAATACAAGTATAAATAAAAAAAAGAAAGAGAATATACTATACAATTGTCTAAAATTGTTGAGAACCACATTGAACCTCAATATCAAAGAACTTTGAGAAATTCTTTGATGGAATAAAAACAATATTTCAATAATAGCACTTTGCATTTTCTCTTGAATAATCCTAGAAGAAGTTGTTTCAAACTAGTTGGTGATTTGTTGAACAGAATCGCTGATATCTTATTATGATTATGAGATTCGGATACGTTCGAATGACAATGTAAGTTTTTGTGAATATCTATAACGGCATAATAGACAAACAGGCAAGGTAGAGGCAAGATGCCATATTTCTCATATTTTCAAAGCATAGATTTAGTTCCTCCACAGAAGAATCCCATAAGTGATCTGAGAATTTATCAATGAGTAATATGCAGAGGTCAGAGTGTTAATATTAAGAATCTTTTTTAGTTGTCGCAATTGAATCATCCAAAACAATTCCAAGCAATGTGACCTCATTACCTGCCGCAACGTTATGATTTCTTGAAATAACGACATTTTGAGTTTTTTCTCTATTCAACTTCAAATTATTGCCATTAAACCACACCCCCGCTTGATTTTCTGCCTATTCAGTAATAATCTCTAGATTTTCCGTATTTTCATCCGCGTTTATGAGTGTTGCATCATCAGCAAACATCACTATATTTGGAAATAATTGAAAGAACAGATCATTGATATACGATTCAAAAAAATTAAGCGGTAGTCCTCTTATACGATAAAAGGATAATTTTTTCAAAAAGAATAGAGGATTTTGATATCAAGTATCACAGTATATAACTAGTTTCTTGTAGTTTCAGAAACCTTCTTCTCAGAAATTTAAAAATGATTCAACATTTTGAACAAATTTTTTCTTTAACAGAAATCTGACCATTTCAGAGACAACAGCTATAACGCCCTGTAATTCTGGTTATGTCCCGACTCAACAAGAGTCGATTTTATGGCTTTAACAAATTCTACTTCATGATAGATAATTGCTCAAATAGAAGTAATCACAAAATAATTATTACGGAAAAAACAAAACGGGAAATAAACTATGAAGTTAACAGATATAAAAAAACCTCCAATCAGGATGCTAAAAATAACCAAATGCTACCTCGATACGTCACTGAAGAGAATCCGAGCGAAAGAGTTCATTTCTACCCACGCAAGATATTTGTTTTGTTTCAAGGTTATGTTCCACAATAGCTGCACATTTTTCTCAGTATTTCCACCTCGTTTCAATAGATAGATGTACGCTGGAACATGAAGAATGTCTCGGGAAAGAGTCTGGTTCCATAAGTTTCAAAGCAAAAAACTGAATAGTACGGAAAAAAGTAGATCAATGATACAGATCAAGAATTATTTTATCTAGCATACAAAGTGGGTATTTTAGTTTGACATAAAAAAATTTGGGTTGATTTCGATAGTGACGGCATAATCACCTCTACTCACTCAGGCTTGTCCTCCAATGGCACTAGTTATAGACAAACCAAAAAAATATTCTGGCGTAGAATAAATTCAAAACAAATACTATGTCCCAACACCAGAAGTTCAACACTCCTCGCCTGAAGACGTTAACTTGGTCGAAGAAATGCGCGTCAAGAAGAGTGTTGCAGTTTTAATGTCGGGGAACAGATCTTGTGGAATTTCATCTCTTACAACATGTAATGATAATATTTCAGAGAAAATAATGATGTATAAACCTTATAGAAAATCGCCAGCTGATATTTGAGAAATGAATATTGATTAGTTATCAATATATGTTTCTTTTGAAGAAATCATCGAACTTTTTCGTCCGTGTGATTTGAGAGACGTTGAAATATGATAACAATTTCAAAATCAGTATCTTTTTTTTCTTATAAGGATTGAAGAAGATGCTTTTACTCATATTTAAGACGATTTTATTGACTCTAAACCATTCTTTAGGGAAAGTCGAGCAGAGTATATACTCTGTGCCTGGTTTGCCACAGACCAGGCCAGGTTCTCAGTATATGGCACAATCCCTCTCTTGCCAGCTGACCTGAAAGATCGCTCACCAAATGGGTAATCGGCTTCGTTGAGAAGCTGAATTTTTTAGTCAAATTTGTAGATTACAGTGGAAGATCGAGTAAACCTACTTACCTACTTAGGACCTATGTACTTACCAAAAGGTTGAAAAGCTTTGAAATCACATTGTAATCTTCAAGACTCCAGGCAAAGTTGATTAGTTCCATAGGGTCTAGTTTTCAGACTTCGAAGACATTCAGGGTCAGTACTTCACAATCTGATTGAAATAAATCAAGTAGCGATTATCTTTCAATCGAGAATTCGAGAATTTAATCGTTTGGTCCTAAGTTGATGATTTTTAAAAGTTAAAGTGTCTGTTGAATTTAACGGCATTACATATTATTAATCGAATATAATGAAATTATCAATACACTCTACATGGTAGACCTGAGTAATTGGATGGAAACAACCTCTAAACGAGAATATAGGAACATAACTCGGTATGAATACAACTGTTACAATTATATAATTAAAGAATGTTTTTTTTGTAAAAGGTAGGTCTCGGCGGGTACCTATTTTGCTGCATATTCCGTGTCATTAGTTTACATTCCGAAAAATATTTTTTCAGGTTATTTTTGGATTGATATGTTCTGGAGTAACTCTACATTTCACTGTACACATTTTTGCTTCTCTTTTCAGTCATCATACTGCTCCTTGGCCGAGATAAAATAAAAATTAAATAAAAGCTTTCCATCCTTCGATAAAACACAAAGTCTAAAATGAATATCATAAAAATAAAAGAGACCTACTAAATATACCACCTACTATTTCCATTTTTCATTTTTCATTCCGGCACCAAATGCAAATTTTTCAAGTAAAATTCATCGATCATTTCAAAATCGACTCTTGTTGTCGGAGTCAGCTTTAACAAAACTAGGCGCAATATTCATTTTGAAATTATTTTAACAAAAATAAAAAGTTTGTGGAAAACGTTGACATTAGAAAAGCACATTGTCGCATTCACTACAGAGGGCGCTGACTGAATGGATGACAATATGGCTAATATACCAGTAACGTTGAATTTTTTATTTTTGGTGGGTGGCATGAATGCATAATTGATTTATTTTATTAGGGTTCATGAACATTCAAAAAGGGTTTGAAAATACAGCTCGTTAAATTCTAGATATAACTTCTACTACAGTGCAGTCCATATGTATGAAATAAATTCATTTTTAGCGTTATTATGTACAATGTGAAAAAAATTGTAACAGGTCGATTTTTATTCTTAAATTGACAATTTACAGTATAAAAATATTATCCCCCTCCAGCACCCCTTCAGAATTATAAGCACGAAAATTTTAGATATCAAAGAGGGTCGTGTGGCACCTTATTGAAAAGGGATTTTAATCATCTGTTCAGCAATATGGAGTTTTTTAAGTTTGGTGCAATCATAACTGAGAAAATCAATTTTTACAATTAGATTATATGTTCGAAATGACCACCATTATTCACTTCTTGACAATAACCTGATATATTGAACAGACCATCCCTGTAACACGCTCCTTACTAACCTTGAATCCTGGGAAAAATCTTCGAAGATACTAAAATATTAGACAAAAAGCCAAATAAACAATTGATAGGAATCTAGTAGGCTGCTGTCATTTAGGTATTTAAAGTTACTGAAAGACATCAGTATAATATTTGTGTGCGTATTAAATTTAATTATGGCTCCTATGTCCGAGAATCAAAGAATAGACATTTTAATTATGGTTGGTTGTGGTTATAAAACAAGAACTCAAAAGAAGGTTTGTGAAAATTTTAATAATGAATACCCTGGTCAACACGTTTCGCAGTCTACAGTTGGCAAAACTGAAAAAAAGTTTCGTGAAACCAGACGTGTAAAAAATATTGGAAAACCAGGTAAAAATGTTTAATTTACTGATGAAAAAATGTTAAAATTACTTCTAGAGATTGAGGAAAATCCGCATAAGAGAACTCGAGAACTTGCCGCCACAATGATGTAAGTGAATCATCTATTTTGAGTGTTTTGCATAAAGAAAAATAGCACCCTTACAAAGTTCAGTTGGTTCAGGAGTTGAATGAAGATGATCCTGATAGAAGGCAAGAATTCTGTGAATTGATAATGGACAGAATGAACGCAGATTTGCAGTTCAGAAACAAAATAGTGTTTTCTGATGAAGCGACGGAGCAGAGATGATGGAGCAGAGAAAATCCTCACTGGATGTGTGCGACTCACACTCAATATCCTGAAATAGTTAACGTTTGGGCTGGTATCATCCACAATAAAATTATTGGCCCTTATTTTTTTGAGGGCACTGTTAATGGTGAGCAGCTTCACCGCATTTTTCACGTACAGTTGGAAATTATTTAAACGAGGTTTTTCCCAATAGGTGAATTGGAACGATCGAATGGCCGGGTAGAACCCCCGATTTGACTCCTCTCGATTACTTTCTATGAGTTATTTGAAATCTAAAGTATATTTTATTCGACTAAACAATATTACTGATTCAAAAGTTAGGATAACGGAAGAAATTAACAGAATAACTCTCGAGGTCATACAAAATGTTGTACAAAAATTCCAAAATCACCTCGGTTATTGTCAAGAAGTTGATGGTGGTCATTTTGAATATTCAATTCAATTGTAAAGTACATTGAAAAATACATTCTAAATATTATGTGGCATTATTATCTTCAATCTACGTAAAGTTTTGTGATACCTAGAGACATTATCAAAATTTCACATCCTAAAAATCAATTTTCTCAGTTATTATTGCACCAAACTTAAAAACTTTATATTGCTGAACAAAGGACAAAAATCCCATCCCAACAAGGTGTCACACGACCCACTTTGCTATTTAAAATTTTCGAGGGGGTGTTTATAATTCAGAAGAGGTGCTCAAAGGGGATAATATTTTCATACTGTAAATTGTCAATTTGAGAATAAAAATCGACCTGTTTCAGGTTTTTTTCACATAGTATATAATAACGCTAAAAATGAATTCATTCCGTACATATGGACCGCACTGTATATCAGTTGTCAAGGAAAATATTACTGTCTATTTTTATACTAATTCGTAGATTCGAGCGATTTTGTTAATGTATATTTATTTGTTTGCTGGCTTTCTAACAGAAATGAATCAATAATTACAGGAAATTTTAATTTATCATTCATTTTCTGAGGAAATTGGGGTACCCGTATCACAATTTATTGGTTTATTCGGCGTTAAAAATGTTTATTTCTGACCGGGATATTATAAGCTTATATCGTCATAG